>VZUA01007036.1:0-10854 GCA_013401035.1 Horornis vulcanius
AACATCTGTTCAATAGTTAGAAATATTTTTGAAAAGTAGTTATTTCTGTAAAACATCTTCCCTCACATTTCTTCAGAAGTTTCAGTATAAACATATTGGCTGCAAAGACCTCAGCAGCCAAACTACGAATTCAAGGAGATGTTTGCATCTCATATAAAAGGAACAGAATATAGAGATCACCCAAACTATCATCACAATCCTCCAGATTTTAAAAAGACATATACATTCAGGTATTTGAAAAAAATGAATTATTAATAATAAAGTGAAGAAGATGTGCATGTTTCTCTCATAACTAATGCTGGAAAGTTAACATTTCACCTCATTTTATTAAAACACTTACAGGGAAGTCTAGCAACAGACTTGTGATTGCCAGGTACTGCTCTCTAGATGAGAATCACCAGTCTTACAAGCATAGCATCTGTTCTGGGTACTACAAAAATATTTGCTTGAAGAGGTTTGGATTGTTGGGATATTAACTAAGCAATGGCCAGCAATCCTTTACATGGGATGGCTGGGATGGCTGAAGGAGGTGTTGGTGCACTTTCTTTATACCAATGTACTAAGTGGAAGTCAATGTCCTGATGCGTAGTAAATGCTCTTCCTTCTCCTCTGACAGACAAAGATTAAAGTAACAAGTTCTTGGTATTTCTGCATTAAAGTTGAGGATTCTGTGTCAAATTCAGGAAAAGTGTGATTGTGTTACTGTGTCTAGACTGAGTCTCAGGAATGCATCTCATATTACTACAGAAGAAAACTGGTAACTCCTGAGCCCATCTTCTCCTTAAGAAGACTTGTATCAATTACAAAGATTAAATTACCTTAAAATAGTTCATCAGATTTGTTTAAAAGCTTGTGTTTTAGAAAGAGCAAAGATTTTTTTGCTAATCGAATTGAGAAAGTTTTACAGAAGAAATATCACGAACAAAACCATGTCACAGCTTGTACAGGAAGAGAGTTTTTCTGCAGTAACTGCAAAGAAAAAAAAAATGGACATGTTAGCACTTCAATTACTGTGGCTAGGAAGTACATATACAGTCTTACTAAATCCCTGCAATGGGCATTTAGGGTTTAGTAACCTAAATGTATTCCAGCACTGGGAAGTAATGACAAATTGCTGGTTGAATCACTCTCCTTCCTAAAAACTGAAATTTTTAATTTAGCTCATTATTACCACTGGAATCAATCCAGAAAGGTATTATATTATATCCCCTGGAGCCACATCTGATCCACAATAAGCCCAGGAAATTAATAGCTGTAGCATAGGTCCAAAAGGCATCCTGGAATGAATATAAGAATTGGGGTTGCTATTTCAAAGAGCTTAACATAGATATTGAAGTCGTCAAAGACGGTAATTGTTATACATGCTTTGCTGGAAAGAAATTACGTGTCAGTAATTCCAGACCTCTGCCATTAGACAACCATAATTTAAATCTTATATCCTAAACTTAGTCTACCACTAGCCTTACCATGACATGAAAAAGTAACTAGTAACTTCTACATGAGAAAAATTTGTTTTTCTGGAAATATAAAATCAATATATAAAATGCACTGATTTAGTTGAATCTAAGACCTGTCTGACACAAAATCCTGTGTCTCCTGACAGTTGCCACAGCAAGAGTATAAAAACCTAAAAAACACAAGTCAATTCTTACTACTACGTATGTTTTCTTCATATAAGCCTATAATACAGGGTTTAAAGTTGGACTGAAATAATTATAATAGTACCTTGATAGACCATTCTCTGAGCAGCCATAGAGAAACTTTGCCGTAGCCTTCACAATTCACATTGATTACCACTTCCCTTTTTAATCACTCTAAAGCATTGATTAGTTGCATTCACAGTGAGACATCTCACTGAGTGGCTGCTACCACTTTAGAGACCACAGCATGTATCACTTTGCCTTTACCAACACTGCTCCTTAACTCTGGCATCATTATTCAGTCCAGTGAAATTCTTCTGACATCCCTGGACTGCACTTAACATATCCGCATGATGAGCAAATTTTGTCCCCTGCTGTTTAACCTACTCTTTCACATTACTGATCAGTGTTTGTCATGGCTTAACCCCAGCTTGCAACCAAGTACCACACAGGTGACTTGCTTACTCCTCCCACTCCCACAGGGATGGAGAGGAGAATCAGGGGAAAAAAAGGCAGAACTTGTGGACTGCCATAGGAACTGTTTAATACTTGAAAAAAAATTAATAAAGCGAGAGAGAGAGAGAAAGATAAAACCCAAGAGATGCACAATCCAATTACTCACCACCTGATGACTGAGGCCCAGCTTGTCCCCAAACCACAATCCGCCCTGCTCTGGATAATTCCCCCAGTTTATGTACTGGGCATGAAGTTCTAGGGTGTGGAATACCCCTTTGTCCAGCTATGCTCCCTCAGGACTTTCCATGCAACTCCCCACTGGCACTGAGAAGTCCTTTGCTGAGAGCAAGCACTACTTAGCAACAACCAAAACACCAGTGTTATCAACACTATTCTCATGCTGAATCCAAAACACAACATTGCACTGGCTACTAGGAAGGAAACTAACTACCCCAGTTGAAACCAGGGCACTTGGTCTTTGTGTGCTCTAAAGCACAGATTAGATGCATTCACAGTAACACATCTTTTTGAGCAGTTACTGCCATTTTGGAGACCACAGCATGTATCATTTTACCTTTATCAACGCTATTCTTTAATTCCCACTTTATTACTCAGTCCAGTGAAACTCTTCTGCAGTCCTTGAGATTGCACTTAACACGCTTATAAAATGAGCAAATTTTGTCCCTTGCTATTTAATGTATTCTTTCAGATCACCAGTCAGTCTTAAACAGCAGATAATCTTCTGCACATTCACTGTAAAGTACTTTCTACTCTTTCTTTTAACCACTAGATTCTTTTCTCCATTTCAGACAGAGATCTGCTTCCTTAAAAGAACCTTCTCAAAAAGCTTTTTGGAAATCCACATTTTCTACATTATTTGCACCCAGTCAATTCAATCCTCAATATATATGCTTTTCTTTAAAGAAGCTTAATAGCCTTGTGATTCACAACTGAGTCCCAATGAAAAGTACGTCACACCTACTAGACGTCTGTAAGTTTGCAAAGTACTGGAAAGCACTCTTAACAGCTCTGGTATTTCCCATGAGATAGGCTACATTAGCTTCCTAAATAGTTCACATCATTTATCATCTAAATATTTCTTGCAATTTAGTGCTGATGTGAAAAAAATCAAATTTCCATTTTTGATGAAAAATAGAAAAGAGAAAATTGAACAGTACTTTATATCAGCCATTTCCTAAACAAGATTTATTAATATGTCTAAATGATTAGATCTCTCAGTTGCCCACTGAAGAGTATTCAGAGCCAGTAGGCTCATTTTTTTGTTGACCCTTTGCTCATAAACACTGCTGAAAGTGACACCATTCACAAGCTTCATTTTATGATGTCTGAATGGCTGTGAGCAGTCTTTTGAAGATATGTTTATGTAACAGAAATATATAGCACCTAAGAACTGTTCCCTACTGTTTTAAGTCACCAGTGTCTAAAAGTGAACCTTGATATGAAAGATGGGCAATAGTGGAACCTTATATCCAGCAGCTCTAGACTTTAAGCAGAGAATCCACGGTCACAAAATTGTGTGAAAGAAGCAATGTTTATAGGTATTAGATTAGCAGACTGAAGTCCCCCTTCTATTCAGAGGACAACACAGCAAAATTGATGTTGAGTACAGGTTAAGAACTGTTGCAGATGCAATACTGCATCAATAAGAAAATGTAATAATAAAAAAGCAGAGCAAAGGTGGATCTTGGCCATGGAAAAATTAAAGCAGTTATTGATCCATGTGGACAACAAAACCATATTGCTAACAGCTGAACACAAAGACATTACAATGGACAAACGTATATGCTATGAAACAATTTATTTTTTTTAATTGAGTCTCTAACATTAACACCAAAGACAATTGTGAACCGCAGTTTCAGTCTGTTTTAGGAAATACCAAAATGCATTTTTCATTCAATAGAACTTACATATTAAAGGTTTTTTCCTTTTTGTTCCTGTTCTGTTCGCCCAGGTACCAAAGGCAGTCAGTGGACTGCAGTGCTTTAGGGCTGTGCCGTGACACGCAGTGGCTACAACATCATGTTCAAGATACACCCAAAGAGCTGGCACTTGCTTTAGGAAAGTCTGCTTCCAAGTGGATTTTCTGGAAGTTCATTTCTGACTAAGATATTCATAAAACACGTTTGCTGTGAAGTCTCAGCACTGTGTCAAATGGAAAGACAACACTTGCTCTGAAGAAAGCGATTTCTTCGCTAAAGTATCATGCAATGCCAAAATGGTCAGGCTTGGAAGGCACCTCTGGAGATCATCCAGCCACGGCAGGGTCACCTGGAGCAGGTGACAGGAGGAACGCGTCCAGGAGGGTTTGGAATGTGTCCAGAGGGGAAGACTCCACGACCTCCCTGGGCAGCCTGTCACCATATCCTCTAAGTTCCCACTACGGCACAAGAAAACTCTTTCGATTACGAGCCTGCTCGTCACCCGTCTCCCTAAACTGGAAGCTTTGCAGACCTTCCAGCAACCGCGATCTGTACCTACAGAGGGGCGGTCGGTCCCTTTCCAAACAGGTTTACGCCCCTTTTCCCCCACACTTACCACTCAAAGCAGGCGGCGGCAGCCGGGGCCGCTGCGGAGCGGCCGCGATGTCCCAGCGTTTGAAAACCTTTGAAAATGGCGCGCGGAGCAGCGGCCGCTTCCGGCCCGTCACCGCAGCAACGGGGGGAACGCGCCCGCCCCGCCGAGCGCCGCCTCGGCCCGGCCCGGCCCGGCCCGGCCCTTCCGTTCCTTCCCTTCCCCTCCCGCCCCTTCCCGGCCCGGCAGCCCTCGCGCGGCGGCGGGACGCTCGCTGCTGCCCTGGGCCGCGGGAGCGGGTGTGCGCCCCTAGATCCGAGACCAGACAGCCCGGCCCCGAGAGCCTACGAGAAAGACAAGAGAATGGATTCCGAGTGAAAGAGGTTTAGATTGGCTAGGAGGAGGAAGCTCTGTACTGTGAGCGGTGAGACGCTGAACAGGTTGCCCACAGAAGTTGTGGATGCTCCACTCGTGAAAGTGTTCAAGGCTGAATGGGGTTTTGAACAACCTAGTGCACTGGGAGGTGTCCCTGCGTATGGAAGGTGGTTGGAACTAGAGGATCTTTAAGGTCCCTTCCAACACAAGCAATTCTATGAATCTGTGAAATCCAGGTGTCTCCGTGTTCCTGTGTTCCATCTATCGGTTTGTTACAAAACTCAGAAGAAAAAACTCTCATTCATACTGGGTTTTTTTTTATTATTCTTGCATCTGCATCTAAAAAAAAAAAATTACCTCTGCCTATTTATTTTACCAGTTTCTATCCTATATACATCCTACCTGTATCCAACATCCTACCTCTATTTCACCAAACTGTACAGAACACCTAGGTCCTGAATCTCTGGCAGCTGAAGCTCCAGGAGGAGGAAGGGTTTACATGAGGTTAGAGTATACTGATACTACATCATATTTACTAAAAGGAAGAAAAACAACATGAGTGCAGAAATGGAACAACTCTTCAACAGCCAGCAGCAAAACAATAGATTAACTCCTTCAAGTATTTTCACCTTTTTGAAATTACTCTCCACAGAAATAAAGAATATGATGAACATAGTTTAATTAAGAATTATAGCCATAGTCACATTACATCTCAGAACATGAATTCAGTCTTCCCACTGCATAAAGTTCTACATCCATACTTCCTAGAACAAGGAAGGAAAAATATCTGATAGTCTTCAATGCTTACATAATTTCTAAGATGAAAAATAATAATGAAAACAGTAGTATTCTTGGCATACTATGAAGGTAGTGCTTACTGCTTTTGGCAAGATAAGGGATTATAAATAAAAAATATTTGAATATTAGGGAAAGGGGCTGTATCCAAAGTGTTTCACAGAATTAATGCTTTCAAACAGGACTTCAGCCCGGTAGAAGCACAACCAATCCCTGAAGGTTTTATTTTGCCCTGAAAGGCATTCGAAGCAGGAGTGTTACTCAATAGATATAGCAGTTAACTACACACACATAGAAATCCATCTTTTAAAACGCAGTAACATTTATAGTGTTTGATTCCCTTATATACAGGCACACAGTTCGCTAGCTTCTCTTTCTAGAACTTAATGAGACTGTGCAATACTGGAGCAGTAATCTAAAATATCCTGTATAGTGAATTCCATAGTAATTCCTGATCCAGGGTAGCAGCGAGCTATCAGCCCTTCAAAGTGCTTGTATTGTCGTATGAATTCATCTTGCATGGAATGCCACACAACCTGCCAAAGAAAGCAAACTTTAGGAGAAGTCAACTGGCACAGTACACTACATAGATGAACTACAAAACATTGGCTCATTAACTGATTCTCAGTTCAGGTGTCATTTTACAGTTAAAGATTACTAGTTCAATAGATGGAGTCACCGCATTAAAAAGAAGATTGATTTTTTTCCCCAGGAAGATCTGTAATGTTGACATGACTTGCAATAAATGTGCAAAGCAGAAAATAGTAAAGAAGATGGGGAAGTTTTCCTAATAGAGGAATTGCTTTTGTCTTTCAGGAAAACACCCTGAACCAGACAGTGCTGTAATTCACGTTTCAGACTTTAAAAAGCTGTTTAAACAAGTTTAACTCAAGTCTACTCATTTACTCCAGCAAAAAAGTTTACAGAGTGCAAGAAAAAATTAGATAATATAACTATCAGAAAATATATAATTGAAAGTATTCTGCTATAGTGCACCAGCTAAGTTTCACATCAGATTACCCATTCATATAAATCTACTTTCTACTTCCAATATATTTTGCAGAACAGATGACACCCATTAATGGTCAGCTAGGGAATCATAAAGGAAGTTTATTTCTGAACTTTTTTCCTACCACTCTGGTCCAAATCAGTATTAAACAAATAGAGTAGGATTATAAAAAACCCCAAAAGCTGTACTCAAAATTTATGTTTTTAGAGTTATGCTGAACATTCTCAGAGAATACAAATGTAAAAGCTGTAAAAAAAAGCCTCTATGTAACATCATAGGATTTTTAAGACATGACTTAGTTTACCTGAAGTAAGTTTTCTTCTTCACAGAGATGTTTATCTACCTTCTTGTAGAGATTATCCAATCCCTTCTTCACTTCTTTACCAGGGTATTCTTTTATAACTTTACGAAGCTCTTGTTTATTAAAAGCCAGCTGATAGCTTACTTCCTCTTCTCGTATACCTTGTGCCACACGAGCTTCAACACCTTCAAAAAAATGCTAACAACAAGTGATAGCATTAGTCACTATCAGAAATCTGAGCTAATTAACTTAACTTGACAAGAGTATGTGTGGTTAAATCTTGATTCTGCTTCATGACTGTTGTGTTCTCCCAATTTTTGTTTTTTTATTGGGCATGAAGTACTGCTCAGCATAAATATTAAAACACAGCCCAACAATACAGCAGTCCAAGTACTAGCATAAAAAACCGAAACCAATCATTTCTAGAAGCAATCCAGCTTTTCTTTGCAACCTTGTAACTAATAACCAAACAGCCCCAAAATCCTCAATTCATGAGCTTATAGCCAGGGATCCAAATACTGGATCTTTTGGATGAACTCCCTAAGCACCTGAACTTCTTTTAAACCATAATTAAACAAGAACATATTTTTTCACAATTCCCCTTCCTTCTAACTGCCATTGACCAGTTTTCTTAACATATAGAAGTTTTAGTAAATAGAGGGAAGAATTTCTATGAACTTGCAGGTTGAGCTTAACAGTGCACCAGGTCTGGTTAGGACACAGGTAACTCTCTAGTTAACTTTCTTCACAGCAGCCTATATGGTGCTGTGCTTTGGATTTGTGGCTAAAACTGGGCTGATAACACAACAATGGTTACTGCCAAACAGGTCAAACCTGACAAAATGATAGCATATAACATCATGCTCAGCTATAAAAATTAGGGTCGGAGGACACAGGCTTGGTGTTTGGCTTCAAGGTGGCTGTTGCTCAGAAAATGCCTGGGCATCAGTCTGCTTGTGAGAGGTAGTCAGTGACTGCTTTTGCATCACTTGCTTTATTTTTTTTCCTCTATCTTTCCCTCTTCCCTTCTCTGATTAAACTGTCTTTATCTCTGCCCCCAAGTTTTTTCACTTTTGCTCTTCCTATTGCCCCCCCGGAGAGAGGGGACTGAGCAGCAGTTAACTACGTGGCAGCTTAGTTGTTGGTCAGAGTCAATCCCAAAGTGGGAAACAGTAATAAAACATTTTAACTTTCAAAAAGGGAATACATCTGAAATGTCTCTGAAAATGGATGGCTGAAATCCTGTTTATAGAAAAAGCCATGAGACATTCAAGTGGACAGAACTGAGTCTGAACTAAATCACCACTCAGTTTAACATTTAGTTCAACTTCAGACATACAGAATTTTCCTGTAACTTTTCTTCTTTGAATACCTCAGAAACTACAGCAATTTTCTCTGCAGTTGACTTTCCCCCTCACTTTCTTCCTCCTCAAAACCATTTGCTTAAGGCACTGATGTTTAGTCAGTACTATTAATTGCCATGAAAAATTTGGTTAATTTCACCCAAGACTGTTACCCCATGACTACCCCTGCCAGACATGCTCCAGTCCAAAATAATACAATAAGAGATTATGATAGGTGCAGTGATAAAGAGATCAAATAGTGGAAATAATACATTCAAAAACTATCCTGTACCATTTAAATGAATACTCAAATATACTCACATTTAATTTCTCAAGAGGCTGTCCAAGTGAGTAGATTACATAAGACTGAAGATGATCTGTATATTTCTGTTTGGCTTCTTTTTTCTCAGCCTCCAAACAAGAAATTTTCAAGCGAGAAAGTGTTGCAAAAATATGATGGAAATTCTCCATCATGACGACATCCCTGGGTGTCTTCTGGCTTTCATTAGCTACTTTCTCAACTGAAAGAAATGAGAAACAAATACTTAGAATACCAAAAGGACAGCAAAATCCAGAAAAACATTACTAATAACCATAATACTATCAAAAAAGGAATTCTGAATTTCACGTAACTGATTTCCATTTGTATGAGTAATTGCCAGAATTGCCACTACATGAAATGCTACATAAGAGNTAATACATTCAAAAACTATCCTGTACCATTTAAATGAATACTCAAATATACTCACATTTAATTTCTCAAGAGGCTGTCCAAGTGAGTAGATTACATAAGACTGAAGATGATCTGTATATTTCTGTTTGGCTTCTTTTTTCTCAGCCTCCAAACAAGAAATTTTCAAGCGAGAAAGTGTTGCAAAAATATGATGGAAATTCTCCATCATGACGACATCCCTGGGTGTCTTCTGGCTTTCATTAGCTACTTTCTCAACTGAAAGAAATGAGAAACAAATACTTAGAATACCAAAAGGACAGCAAAATCCAGAAAAACATTACTAATAACCATAATACTATCAAAAAAGGAATTCTGAATTTCACGTAACTGATTTCCATTTGTATGAGTAATTGCCAGAATTGCCACTACATGAAATGCTACATAAGAGCCTTCAAAAGAAGCAACAGTTACATATAGGCTCTAAGACGATGAAATTATGACATTCTTCTTCTTCTTGACAAAGAGTCATTAAAAAATACAAAATAATCAGTATGTATGGTATCATTTTAGAGGTGTGAGGAACAAGTCACATTCTGAGGAGACTTGCAAGCATGCTTTCAGTATCCCTAGTAAATTGCACATGATAGAATTATTTAAGAGAAGTCACAGCAAAATCAATTCCCATCTTCACTAGAACAAAAATCTTCTATAAGGTAGTAGGGTTTTTTTAAATATACTTCTTAATCTCAGTTTTTGCTTATTAGCTTTATGGTCAAAATTACTGTCAGTCTCTAAATTTAATAATAAAAATGCACACAGATCTTTTACTTCTCCCTCTCCCTGCCAAAAAAACCCCGCAAACCCAACAAAACAACAAGCAGGCAAAAAATATTCTACCTGTCCCTCCCTTACTGCATCTAAAAGCAGGCTGAAACAGGATGGCTTCAACCAAGAGCAGTTAAGTCTCCATGCCTGTTCATCCATTATTCATTTTGCTGAGAATACCGGGATGCCCATCATGAAAGTGATCCAGGGCACCACAGAATCAGTAATGAGCACAGATTCATTCCAGTCACAATACTGGACTGCTAACTAGGAAAAATCTGCTAATGCCAATTTGTGTTTTTGCTATAAGATTTTTTACAGAAAAAAAAAAAAGATAAGAAACCACTTCAGATTGAGCATGCCAGGTTGCTTCCATCTCCCCTCCCTCTTCAGAGTCTTAATCACTTCCTTCTGTCACCACTCAAAATTATTTCACAGGTATGTACAAAAGTATCTAAAAATAAACAAAAGGATTACACTTGCTCACTTACAATAACAGAGACAACCAAAATTTCAGCACAGTCTTAAAAAAAATCACCTGTTAATTGGGGCAAAATTATATATAAACAGGTGTAAACAATTTTTTTAGTAACTATGACAGACTCGGAAGACCTACCACTGTCGAAGACAGCTCTAATAAGTTTTATGTAGGCTTTATCTAGATCTCCTCGTCGTTCTGCATTTTTGAAAATTGATTCAGCAAGGGCAGCAAACTCTTCAAATTCAGCAACAAATGGAAGGATCCCAACTTTACTCTTCTTTGAGATTTTTACTTCATCCATCTGCTTCATCTGATTACTCTTTAATTTAAAACAAGAACAAGTGTTAGGCTCCAGATCACGTAACAACTATTAAAAGAAAAATGCAGACATACTGAAAAACTGACTTTTATCCACCAAAGACAG
>VZUA01007040.1:0-10612 GCA_013401035.1 Horornis vulcanius
TAAAAGCCTAGGCCCTGTTCTTTTCAGAGGGATTCCCTCATGCTTTAGGTGAGTTTGCCTCTGATAATCTTATATCCTCTTGGTTAGACGATGGGTAATTGCGCAGGTCTCCTTCAAAAAGAGTCTCTGAAAGAAATGAAGGTGCAGATATCTATAATGAGGCACTTCCAGTACTTTGTTGTATTTATTAACCAGCAGCTAAGAACAGCATGCGGGAAAAGGAGTGGCTGTGCCAGAGAAGGTGAGAGTTTGAATTAGGAGCTCCTGAATCCAGAGGTGTTGCATTTTCCTATTGAAATGTCAGTGACTAAGGGCGTGAATGAATGGCACAGATTACCCCAAGCTCACAACCTGCTGTCAACCTTGGTGATTATCCCGCCTGGAGAAATGCCAAAAAAAGTCTGCTCTAATTTAAACACCTTTTGCTGTGGACTGTGTTACTTTGCATTTGCAGCAGGCTAAGAGCATTAGTGGAAGTTCCTTGCCAAGAGCATTTTGCTTCTCAGGCCTTTTTGTTTGGCTGGCTGGCAGGGGCTGGGTCAGCTGAACACTGAGCCCTCATTTTTAGCTGCATTCTCTGCCTGACTTTTTCAAATGTTGGTATTGGATGTGAACAGGTGACCAGGGAAGTGCTTGGTTTCATGTAGTCTCTTGCTTTGCTTGCATCTGATATATCAGTTCTGGGGACATTCTTCTTCAAACTTAGTAGGGTCAGAGTTTTGCTGCTGCTATAGGTCATGAACCCAAGGCTTTTTCCTGGCTCTGGTTCTCAGGGACAGATTTAGGGCCAACCATGTGAGAAGTGTAGCTCTCCTTAGCACTTCCAGGCCTGTGCTCACATGTACTTGTGGCTTCCAGCTCCTGGGTCATTGCTCCCTGCTCATGCTGCTCCCTAGGTCATGGCCCTACAGGGTTTTTTCTGAGATTCTTGAAGTTGTATCAGCACTCCTGCTAGCTATGGACACTTCCCTGTGCACACAGCTGAAATGGCAATTTCCTGCAAATATGGAAGGAGGTGACCATGTGAGGATTTGGGTCATCCTGCAGTCCTCAGTCTGGGCCACCCAGTGCTGTTGCTGATGGTATTGCACTCAGGGTGTATTCTTTAGCCTAAAGCATGGAGACTTCTCAGTAAGTGTTTAAAGATGCTTGGTTTTTTATATTCATTGTTAACATGCAATGCCATAGAATCCCTAGTGTGGATCCCTCAGAAGGTCAAATTTAGCAATCAAACACACATCTAGTTTTGAATCTTGGTGCTTTATCCCTTGACACAAGAGGTGGAAGACTTCTTGTCCCTTTCCTCATGGGATGCAATGATCACCCGGAGATCATTTCTGTTGGGTTGAGTAGGAAAGTGTCTGAAGTTGGATCACTGCTGGCAATGCTGAACTTTTCTATGACTCTTGTCACTCAGCTTTGGTGGTGGCCTGCAGATGAGAAGGTGGGAGGACAGGTGCTTGTTTGTCCTGTCTGGGCAGCATTGTCCCAGCTGGGCAAGGAAGGGTGAGGAGGAGGACTTCTTGAGTGAGAAGAGCAGCAAACCTGCAGGCTCCACAGTGCAAATCCCTTCTGACTGTCTCCCTGCTGACCCTCTGGCATGGCTCACTGGGACAGCAGACCCTGGGGCAGGACCCAGGGCTTGAGGTGACACATGCTAAAGCCTCTCTTCTGTGTCATCGCTCACTCACAGGGCATTGCCCAACCTCCATGAGCTAGTGGGCTCCTGCTGGTAGGATTTCGGAGCAGGGAAGAAAAGGAGAAGCTCAGCTGCTCATCCCTGTGATAAGCTGGGGTGTGTACTGGACACTATTTTTAAGCTTTCTGGAGGCAGATGTGGGGGTGTGTGGGCTGATGATGGGGTAAACCTTTCCCTATTTCTACCTGGAGAAGAACTCCCAGTGGTTCACGATGACCCCACTGTACCATGCCTTGCTGGGAGGCACTGTCCTCTCTTCCCCATGAGCTGAGAAACTTCATACCTTGTGCCCTGCCAACTCCACCACTTTTCAGCATCCAGCTGCAGAAGAAATTGGGACTCAGGCCAGGTCAAGGAATTTTTTTTTAAAATCTTGAGTATAAAAGCTAGCAAGAGAAGAGTTGTTTCAGTGAAATAGTGATGCTTACACCAAGCATGCCCCTCTCCTGTGTCCTAGGTGGTCTCTCCATCTGTACAGTTGAGTAGTGGGGTTTTTCCCTTCTTGTAGGGCCAAGGAGGGAAGCCCTGACATCCCTGGAGGAAAATTATCTTCTCCAAGTTCCAGAACTGGCTAAAAGCAGGAGGAGGCTGGAGAAAATATTTGCTGGGCTTTGAGGATGATTTTGGTTCTCAAATGCAGCTGTGCTGTTCTGAGCATATCAAGAGCTGGGACAGATGCTCTTCAGATACTACATTGTAGCTCACCTGGGTGACATTGGATGTACCAAGCTCCATCTGTGCAGAATCACAGTTTGGTGAGCTTGGGGGTCGCTGAGCTGTTTCCAGAAGGGATATGTGGGAACTTTTCACGAACAGGCTTCTCTCAAGACAAGCCATAGCCTATAAAATGAAATCAGCTTTGGGCCTCTGAGCATGGCTTAGCTGGGCAGGTTGGCTAATTATACTGACCTTCTCTTGATAAAACTTATAGGACTGGTTAAGATGACTACAGATCTTTAATTACCTTCTTTTCCTCACTAAACAGCAGGTATTTTCACTGCTTTCTATCTTAGCCAGATAACATAGGTGGAAATGTTTTTCCTGTTTAATCTGACATTTTCAGTGTCTGCTGCACATCCCAGATGGTTCAGTGGAAATGATTTCTTCTGTGAGATGTTGAGAGAGTAATGAAACATGATGTTTCTACAGCTCTGACACACTCTGCCCAGCTGCTTGCATGAACAAAACTATCTGGGATCCCAGTTTGACAGGAAATGGGAGAACTGTTTGCTCTGTGCTCTGTAAACTACTTTCCAGATGTAGAAAATGCTTCTTGCAGATGCTTCTGCTAGGAAAGCAAGGAATTCAGATATTAAAGGACAAGGGGTCTAGAAGGGTCAGATTTACCAGCAAAGAAACATGCTGTAAAACAAATTTTTCACTTGGTCTAAAGAGTGTCAGCTCAGTGGTAAATGCAGAGCTTCTCAGCTGATAATGGGGGGAGAGGTGGGAGGAAAAATGCCAGGTTTTCAGATGCTCCACTGAGCATCCTCCATTTATGAACAGAGCCTGTTGGATTGGGAAACAGTGAGAGTGAGCAGTAAGTGTGAACTTAAACGCTGGACCCAGACTGACATGTTTTGGTCACATTCCACTGGACTTGGTCTGAAATACTGACACAGACAAGCAAGGTTTATATATTTAGTTTTACTTTTTAACTTGTATAGAGAATGTTGAGGGAATCCCTACTGTGGAGTCCTCCTGTTTTGAGGGGGCTGAAATCTGATCCTACTGTCCTGGCTTTATCTCCTCCCTTGACCCAAACCCTAGGACTCCTCCCCTGAATACTTGATAAAACCCATGACCCTGCCCCTGCTCTCCCTTGGCGCTCCCTCTCTCCCTCTTGGTGCTCTCCCCCTCCCTGGCCTGGGGTGGGGGGGAAATAAAATGGATTCCCCAGCTTAAAAAGGAGACTCGTCTTGTCTGTTCCCCATGCTGGTGGCTGTAACCTCCCTGGGCACGATGATCTCTGCTGCATCACGCTGCTACACTGTACCACTGGGAAGATGCTGTGTGATGGCATCTGAGACCAGCACTGAAACTGCAGATGTGACCATATGTCCCTCTGGGCTGCTCTTCCCTGAGCTTAATCATTAGTATCTGCATTTTACTGAGGCATTTGTATTATCTTGTGGAAGATACAGTTTCACAAGTCTTCCTGAAACACAGATGTCTGACAATCATACTTGTGCCTCCCAGGAAGAGGCACATAGCATGGTTAGCTGGGAGAAGCAGGACAAGTGTCAGTATTGGATGAATTTCCAGCATGGGAAAGTGGTCTCTGGGTCCCTCAGATCCCTGGAACTAAGTCAAACCTTCCTTTCTCAACTCTTGTAGCCTCGTACATGTAACATAAAATCTTTCCACAGGGGGTCAGCATCTTGCAGGAGATGCACAGGAATGGAAGACAGGCTGGTTTCTCACCCTCAGCAAAAGGAAGGCAGCACCAAGTATCTGCCACTTCATTATCCCTGCAGGTAATCATCCATCTACTTCCAGGTCTTGCTAGAAGAAAGTCTGATCCAGCCTGCCTGGAGCTTGCTTCGATCACCTAGGCAAAAGGACACTAGCGGGGACGGGTCAGTGTCCCCTGGTCGGTCAGGGAGACTGAGGGAACTACATCATTGTCTTGGGTTATGGAACCAAAAATGTGTATTCTAGTTCATCTGTTGAAAGCGTTTGGGGAGATGTTTTTTCTTTATCTCTTGTTACTCTTGGAGGAGAGGGGTGGATGCCTTCTGATAATGGCTCAGCTGTTAAAACCGGGTGGGGAAGTGTTTCTTATCTCTTTCACCAACCCTCCTCCCCATTAGCAGAAGATATCCTCCCTTCAGGAGGATATCTTCTGCTAATGGGCCATTAAGGNTTCCTGTTTGCCTACAGCAATTTGGGGAAGACAGATCACTACTAGTCTGGAAGTGAGTTGGGCAGGGCTGATGTGTTGGTTGGCTTTTTCCTGCTCACAGACTGATCTCCCCCATCTCTTCCTGAGTCCAATGGAAGCACATGCAAATAGTAAACCATACTACATCCTCATTCCCACTGCTTGTGAAGGGTCAACAGTACTGGAGAATGCTCTGTAGGGAGCACTAGAAGATGTTCAGAAGGCAGGTAGATCCTCAGCTCATTCAGAAAATCAGGCCAAAATTAAAGTACCCAAGCCCTGATTTCACAGAAAGTGTGTCTGAAATCACCTGTCCAAGCCCAACAGCTGGCTCCTTGGTTTGAGATACATCTACCATTCCCCAAAGAAACTGGCAGGTCTGTATCTTGTTCTAGCCACCAAAGCAAGTTACTCTAATTTTACCCCATCTTCTTGTCCTGCTTCTGAAGAGATCTGTTTGTGTAAATGCAATGAGCAAACGCAAACGTATCTACCCCTAGGTGGAAGAGTGTTTACAATGTTCTCTGGGGTCATAATAACGATTGGTTTTGTTGCTATGGGATTTCTCTTCACTCTGTAATAGAAAATGTGTTTTTCTCAATAGCTCAGATGTGATGGAAACAGTTGGAGAGCTTCTGTCCCTGTTGTGTCCCTGCAAACAGAAATCCTGAGGCTCTGTAAGCAAGTGTGAGAATTGGGATACTGAAATATGAGCATCCTTGACCACTAGTACTCCACTACCTTTGTACCTGGCAGGTGCCTGGAGAAGCAGTCTAACCCAGACACTGACTAACTGTATTTGTGGCTGCTACAAGTTTTATGCAGGTACCAACATAAATGTGTGCAGGGAAGGACTGTGAACTTTCCTGAGCTCTGCTGAAAATGTTACACTGAAGATACCTCTTTAAATTTAGCTCTTCAGGAAAACCAGGATCAGATAGAAAAATATTAGCTTTTTTTGGTGAAATAATCAGATGTTTTTCAGTATGCTGCCGTGAGAAAAGAAGCAGAAACTGGATGTTATAATAGATTAAGGACAGGTTAATTCAGTGACTCTTCAGATCTCTGATCTAATTGAAATGTGACCTATTGTGCTCTTGTAGAACTTTGCATGGCCTTCCCAAAACCAGCTGCTGACACATGCCCTGCTTGTAAATATTGGAGCTCCTGAACACAGGCACACACTGCCATGGGCAGGTATACCAGTCCTGCTGACACTGAAACTGCCCTTTTTCTTCATCCCAGTGGCATTTAATCCTGGCAAAAAAGCACTAAGTGGGAAACTGTTTTTATGCTTCCCCAAATATGTTTTAGGGCCATGTGCAAAGCCAGCAAAAGTTGTATGTGCAATTCTGAAATCAGTGGTGAATGTCCTCCAAACCCTAGGAGATTACTGCCCAAAATTAGATGAGATCTGAGAATTCAATTTATGTCAATTCCTGCGACTATCCCATGGGATATTAAAACCAAACAAGAGCCTTATTCTAGTTGGATTCTGGACCCCTCAGTCTATTGACTTGCATAAATCTTGTTTGCTTTGGAATTGAAATTAGCTCCCTTAAATGCATCAACATAAAGTATGCATCTCATTTTCTACAAGTCTTTTTTTAAAGGTGGACTGAGATTAAATAGCTGGCAACTCAAGCAGATACAACATACTGTGTTGTGGCAATGCAAATGATGTGATATATGGCATAATTGGGATTCTTGTGCAGAAGAAATGAAAATCAGGATGGCTTTTTTCTTTGCTTGCTCACTCCTGGGATGTTGTACCATCAATTAAGAGCTCTTTCCCTGTGAAGGTCAAAGTTCCACTTTGATGCAAGACTGGGAAAACTGCAAATTGTCTCTTATCAAATGGTAAAAGTTGGGAAGGTGCAAATATTAATTGGAAGTGCTTGGCTGTGCCCAGGTCAGGCATGGCTAGAATTCTTGTTTTCTGCCTAACAGCCAGAGTTTAATGAGGTGGATGTGAGTGAAGACAAAGTATTGAGTAAAGGATGGGGCTCTTGATAGCATGGCCCTGTGCCAGCTGTGGTGTTATGAGGGTGATGTCTGGGGGAACCATGATGTCCCCTCCAAACCCTCCTATGGACTGTTCAGAAAACCTTTTTCCTTTCTGGAGTCCTCGGAGAGCTCTGCACAAGATCCCCTCTCTTCAGTGCTTGCTTGGGGTTGGTAGAAAGCTGAATCTCTTACTTCTCTGGCAGCAAAACAGCTACTAAAGAGCTGCTGAGCAGCTAATGAACAGCAGAAAGTTTGTAGTGATGCTTGTCACCAGCTGCATCTCAGTCCTCAGTTACTGGGTTTGGATAGAAATCTTCAGTAAGAGCACAGGCAAACTCATGAGTATTATTTCCTACTCTTCAATTTAAGGAGAAAGTAACAGTGAGACTGAAGGAAGCCTTTGGTTTCTGTGCTTAATACAGAATGGTTCAACCCGTGGTCAGAACTAACTCTCTGCTTTAAGACCATTGCTACAGCAGAGGAAAAGTCATTTTTTCACATTCAGGTATGAGGTTTCTGCCCTTTTTATCTGGATTTTTTAAGTAGCTACCATTTTTGGGGGATTTTGAGATCTGAGAGAATACTTACTTCACTAATTTTAGTTCATCTCAGAAGTAACTTGACTTTTATCATGATGTCTTACTTTTAATGAGTTTAGGGTTATTTTTATAGGTCAGTTTTTGCTGGTATGCTCAATTTTTATTATTATGGAGTACCATGAAAGGTGGATAAGACCTTCAGACTGCACCAAAACCTAATAGCTTTGAAAATTAAAGATGTCTGAGGATGGTGTCTGGTTACTTGGTTCTCCTAAGCTCCCTTCTCCCTTGCAAGGCAGAACTCAGCACAGATACCAGTAGCTCCCAAGGCAGAAGCCATCTGTGTATCAAAATGACACCTTGTTTGAGGGAACATCTCAGGCTGTGAGGGATGGAAAAGAAGTTCTGGGGATGTTTACACAAATTTGGTGGTGTTTAGAGCAAGGGTGGCAGTGCCACTTTTTCTCCCTGACTGCCACCACTCCTGTAAGGATGCACAAACTGCTGCCTGAATGTGTTTATTTATAGCCGTTCATAAAACCAATTACCCAAATGTCACAAAATGATGGTGTTATTATTAGTGCAGTTCCTCCTGTATTATCATGCCCTGAGCTCTTGCGCTGTGAGGGTAGTAGAAAGGGCAGTGGAAAGCTCATGGCCTTTTACCAGCAATGGCACAAATCACATTTACTGGGCTGTGCTAGAGCTGAAGTAACATTTCTTCAAACTCCCGGCCCTGCAGGCCTGAATGAAGTGTGTTTGCAGGAGCTGAGAGGCTGCCAAGGAAAAATGAATTGCTGATCCTGGAGGGAAGCATGCTCCACACTTATCTAGCTGCATCATAGTAACTGGAATGGTTGGGGTGGTGGATGGATCAGGAGAAAATGGATTTTATGCACAGAGGTGTTCATGGGCCAGGACAAATTGTGGCTTCCCTTTTTGTGCTGGGGAAGAATTGTGTCTTCGCCATGTTTCTGAAGTGCCCCAGGCCTTGCACACAGGACAGGTGATTTGGCTGGGGCAGTTCCCCTGAGACACTCAGCCTGGAGAATGGATAGCACAAGAGGATCTGAGAGCAGATTCCCAGCAGTACAGGGAGGTCTGCATCAATCTATGACTCTTCCAAGGATGCTGTGGTTCTCCTGTTGCAGTCTTCAGGCTGTTGCGTGGCTGCCACTGCTCCCCTGAGTCCTAGTGGGTGTTCAGAGTTGGTGACCTTCAAGATGAAATTCTGGACACCCATGTCTAACTTCTCCACATTCACCCAGAAGGCAAGTACACAAGTCCATGAATCCCTGTTGCAGGTGGTCCACTGCAGGTTTTGGGAGGTCCTTTGTTGGTGCTGATGTGTACACCTTGACAAGGTTGGCCTGTGGGTGTTCTCAGCTTGGTAGAGAGCCTTGGTGGAGGCAACAGAGAGCCAAACCGCTTCCCAGAGGGGACAGAGTGCCCCAGAAACCAGGACTGGATCCTAACAGACTTGTTTTCTGGCTCTGTGACTGGCCTTTTGGGTGACCTTGGGCAAGTTCCTTCATCTTTCTGTGCCTCAGTTTCCTTGGCCTTCCTTTTCTGCTTCTCCTTGACAAGCCAGACATGCTGACAGTTGGCTGAAATCTTAGAGACACTTGTGCAGAGAAAAGCTGGAGCCAAAATGTTTTATTTCAGATTGATTCTGGGGGACTATCAGATGAAGAAGTGATAATAATTTGAGGTCAGGCTGGATGGGGCTCTGAGCAACGGATCTAGTGGGAAATGTCCCTGCTTATTGCATGGGGTTGGACTAGATGGCCTTCAGAGTCCCTTCCAACCCAAAACCCGATTCTGTGATTCTGTGATAATGTGGTGCTCCTCTCTTACCTAAAATAATAATCCCAGACTCATCTGAGACCTGCTGGTAGATGTAAATATTCACTGCTGTGGATACACAGGAGCTAAGCTCTTATTTGTCAGGGCAATTTTGTCAATATGTAACTTTTAATTTATTCTGGCAACCACAGAATAAACTGCCTCATCGTAATATAATTTTCAGGGTTTGCAGAGAAACATTTCGTAACTCTCTCAATCTGACCCTTATGAAACATGAGCTGTTTTACTACTTGGAGAAATTAATTGTGCTGTACAGTATCCACATCTTTTCACCTACACACTTTGATGAATGTTAAAATTGTTTTTGTTAGGTAGTGCTGCTTATGCCTCAGTAATTTCCAATGAATATCTGACTATAAATTGCTGAGATGCTTTCCCAGTGAGTTAAAAAATTACTTAGGATAGGCTTTATTCATTCCCCTTACAGAAAAATAATTTCAGCAGGGTAGGACTCTTACTTTCCATAAACAGATGCAGGATTTTTTTCCCCTTTTTTTTTGTTGTTGCAGTTTTGTTTTATTTAAAAGTTTTACACTGAACAAATTACTATCATCTGTTGTGCACATGAGAACATGCACTTAATTATTTCTTCTATGCTTTTACAAACTTGCTCTAAGGAGGTTTGAGTAGTGAGGAATCAGGAAGAGCTAGTGAGGATTCACATTCCTCTTGATCTGGTTTGGATGCTAGTACTGTTTTCAGAAGGTTTCTCCAATCAGGAGATGTTGTTGGGGGGACAACAAAGCAACACCCAAGTGCGTCTTAGAGGGGCAGACAAATAGGATCACAGAATGGAACAAGTTGGAAGGGACCACAGTGCGTCATCTGGCCCAACCTCCCTGCTCAATCAGGTTCAACCTCTAACACATTGCACAGGATTGCCTCCAGACCATTCTTGAATATATTTTGAATATTTCAGTGAGGGAGACTCCACAATCTCTCTGGGCACCCTATTCTTCCTCATGTTCAGATGGAACTTCCAGCATTCCAATTACTGCCTTTTGCCTCTCATTCTTTTGCTCAGCATCACCAAGCAAAGCCTGGCTCCATCCTCCTGGCACCTATAGATGATGTATGCAAAATGGATCTATGCAAATCTTCCAAGGAGGAGCCATGCAAGGGTAACACTGGGATGGATGGATGTCTCTCAGGTGGTGCAAGACCTTGGCCAGGGATACATATCTGTTTTCTGCTATATAGCTGAGTCTCAGCCAGGGGCTGTAGCTGGGGGCTCAGGGTTTCAGGCTGCAGCCCAGTAATGGGCCTGACTACACTGGGGATGAAAGCAGGAGTGAAAATCAGGGCAAGCCAAGAGCCTTCATCTCCTGCCACACCCACTGCTGCTCATGGGGCTAGCAATCCCCTTCCAGTAGAGCCAGTGTCACTCCATCCCCATTTTTGCAGCCCTGTGCAGACAGAGAGGGCAGGTTGCTGCTGTTTCCTGCCTGCATCCTCCTGGCTTCCTCCCCATCTATCATTTTCTTCCTTGCTTTTCAAAGAGTGCATTTTTCATTCCTTTTGTTGGCTACAATTGCTGGTAACTGAGGCCAGCTGGGAGTGACACCTCCCTGACAGGCTGGATCAGATGTTTAATTGGCTGCTCCACCTCAGAGACAT
>VZUA01007040.1:11775-23366 GCA_013401035.1 Horornis vulcanius
GTTATTTAGCTCTTTCTATTATTCCTTTAAAATATGAAGTAAGAGTTTCCTTTCAAAGAGAAGAATGGATGCCCTTGTATAAAGAAAAGGTAAAATGAAACATCTGAATCACTCTGACCTACCCAGTTCTACTGAACAAATTTCATGCAATTTGTGATTCATGTCAGCACCCTCAAAACCATTTCCATCAAATTGATGATGAGTCCTTTTTCCTTGCTGCTTCTAATGAATTACATTCTCACTGCAAATTGGATCATCCAGCTGTCCACTGGAAGGTCAGGGATGTTTGTGTAGGTGGAGACCTTTCAAAGCTAGAGGAAAGCAAGGGTTATTCTGTTTTTGCAGCCGTCCATGTAGCCCTGAGCTCCCTCTGGCTTTCCTCCCACAGCTGAGTGACTGCTCCACACTCTTGCACCTTCCCTTACCCCTCTTGTTGATATATCATCCCTTATGGAACCCCCTCCAGCCCTGTGGTTTCTGTCCCTGCACAATATTTCCAACTGGGTGTTGCTTCAGCTTTTTGCCCCACTCACTTTCATGCCTGTGATGCATCCTATCTGATAAGCAGAGAACAATGTGACTTCTTTTGAGCTTGCCATAAGCAAAAGTCCAAAAGCCAAGATATGGATGTGCATTTTGATCTGCTCCACAGGGGAAAATAGGGCAGTAACAATAAGGTTCAAAAGTGAGCTTTTCCTCCTGCAGAGCTAATCAGGAAAGGCCCAAGGCTGAAGAAGAAAGGGAAAGATGGGGCAAAATAAAAAAGCTGGTCATCTCTCTGGTTTTCAGCAACAAAATCATTCTTTCAGGAGTGCCTTTGCTTTGCAGCCATCTTCTGCTAAGGTAAAAAAGGCTTTTCTCCATTTTATATTAGATATGGACCTTCAGTTGAAAAATACTCTGATTCCAGGTATCAGACTTACTGCCTATCATTACTGAAGGAACTCATTCCTCCCACATGGCAGCTAACAAACAGCACACAGCAGAGATCCCAGGGTCAGTTCACACTCAATACATGCACGTGAATTTAATCTCCAGAAAAACAGCACTCNCCTGCTTTCATGCACATGGCATTACCCATCCTCACACTGTCTAATGTGTGTGGCACCAAAACAGCAGCTGTAACACAGTGTGCTATTCCCATCTGTAAAGGCTGAAATCTTAGCAGCTTCATGTGCCAAGGGTTGGGGTGTGGTTGATATTCCCCATGGATGGGGAGCAGAGTCCCTCATCTGTGCCATTATGGTTATTGCCAAAGCTGAAATTATGCAGATCTACTTTGCCCCATCTCTGATGCCCTCCAGGGAACTGTGGGTGCCTCCAACTCTGGACTGCAAGGACTGGATTCCAGCATGCCAGAGTCCTCCTGAGCAGCTCAGCCATCTCTGATTTTTTCCTGCAAATGTTCAAAAGCTGGATTCGACATACCAGGAATTGGTTTTGGCTCATTTCCTGCAAAAGCCAGCAGCACACTGGGCTGAACACTCAGGGAAAGCCAATTTAAGCACAGCTATTCCACAGAAAGCCAGTGGGGAGTGATCTGTTTAATTTCAGGATTCACAGTGCGTGCTGGCCTGGGAGCGGGCCCATGCAGGGAGCAGAAGCTGCACATGAGGAGGGTGTTTACAGCAGACTGTGCTGAAGGAGCTGGCTACAGAAGGATGCATCACTACATCATCAAGGTGTTTGAAGATAATTTGGGATGGTGACGCCTTCCCAGTGATATTTCCCTCTTGCAAGGGATAAATCCTCTTGAGAGAGAGATTTTTATCAAGAGAAGAGTTTTTGGCAAGTGACTTCATTACAGAATTATAGAACAGTCTGGGTAGGAAGGGACCTTTAAGGACAACCTATCTAAACACCCCTGCAATAAGCAGGGACATCTTCACTGAGACAAGGTTGCTCAGAGCTTTGCCCAGCTTGATCATGAATGTTTCCAGAGACAGGAGAGCTACAACCTCTACCTGTTTCAGTGTTTTACCATCCTCATCACGAAAAACCTAATTCTTTTTAATCCAAGTTGACCCTGCTTCAATTTAAAGTAATTTTGTGCCCTGTGACCTTACCAGCCTCAGGAAGCTTCCTCTGTGCCCTCCCTGGCTGTGAGGGGTAATGAGCACCAGGAGCATTGCTCTGAGGGTGTTTTGCCCCTGTGGGTGGTGTCAGCTCTTCTATGCTGTGTTGCAGAGGTGCCTAGTGTGGGCAACTTCTCCAGATCCTCTCCTCTCTGGTTTTGTCCCAGTAGAATGAGCATTATTTTCCTTCTTTTCTGGTTTCCTGGCTTCATGCAAGTCGATCCCTTTTTCTGAGCAGTGGTGTACATCTTACATTTGCTGCTGGCCATAACACTCTATACAGTGCAGAAGATGATGACATGCCTGTGATGTGCTTGGCAGAAGCTGTCTCAATTTTACAAGCAGAATTCATTCAGCTCGTCAATCACAACCATAATTACCAATAGTACAAATCCATTTGAGAGCAGCTTGTTCACCAACTCACCAATTTTGTGTACCTGGTGCAACCTCTTCTTAAATTATCAATGAAAGGGGATTGTGTTATGATGTGGTTTCAGCTGCAGCAGAAATAAGCAAATATTTCTTCTTCTTTCTACATGGAGCTGTTGGCTCAGCTCTTGACCTGTATTGATCACCATCTAGGAACTCAAGCACAGGCAAAAGAAAAACTGAGGGAAAAACCACGAGAGCAGTGAGGTTAAAATGCTGCACAAGATCAGAGGCTTGTTCAGTTTGGTGGAAACCTCTGGAGCAGAATGGGTCAATTGTGAAACAACAGACCAGGGTGTTTTGAACTTTGCCATTTTGGGACTTGAAGTTCTCCACGAACAGAAATTTTACCAGCTCTCTGGACAACCAATTCCAGTGCTTGAATATCCTTATAATAATGTATTTTTCCTTAAATCCAGCTAGAATCTATAATTTCAGCTAATTTCTGTTGTTTCTATGGACCAGGACGAAATGGGGCTCTGCCTCCTCTAGAAGCCTTCTGGTGGGTACTGGGGGTGTGCTGTTTGTCTTTGGGCCAGGGTCACTATTTTGTCACTGAATTTTGGTGTATTCCTGGTCACATCACCTCCCTGTGTTGATATTTCTCATCTCTAATGATGCAACAATGATGACACTTCATACAACATTCATTCAGGGTTCTATGCACAGTTTGCCTGAAAGGTTTTCAGAGCAGGAAATGTCTCTTGTTGCTTCATAACAACCACCAGCCACTCCAGACGCTNGGAGGAGGTGTATTATTGAGCAAGTCATGCTGTTTCTCGTTGCCTATAATTACAGCTACACCCCTAACTGCACACACAAGCTTATCACAAAGAGGATTTCACCTCCCTTTGGACATGAGCAATGTTACTATAACATCTGTCACAGGCAGTACCTTTGTGCAGGTGGAATTTGGTGGAATTCTCCAGAAAGCTGTAAAGACTTAATTTTAGCTTTCTAGCTACAGTGGTAATCTCGTCTAAATTATTCAGCAGCTCAGATACCAGTTCTGGGTCATCCCATGTAATAGTGACCCTCTCCACTCTCAGGAATCCCTCAATGATAGCAGTATTTTTGGAAACATATGGTCATAACAGGAAGTTATACACACAGTAATCCTGTTTTTATCTCACTGCTCTGTACACACTCAGAGTCTAAGGAAAAAGAGCAGCTCATAGTCACATACAGATCACCTGTGTCTGGACGGTGCCACACAGAACCACATGCACTGAGACTGCAAGGCCAGCTGTCATTCCATTGACTTTGCTGGTAAGTCTGAGGATTTATCTCCCCTGCAACCCTGAGGGGGGTCAAATCCTAGATCCAAATGAGGCATATCTAACAACCACCAGCCACTCCAGACGCTGGACCAGCATCCACAGCAGCTAAATGTGCCTCTAAATTTTTAGCTTTCCTTCATTTGAAGTAAAATCCCCCATGAGAGACAATTTCAAGATTGTTATATGTATAGCATATGTTGTTCTTTTATACCACACACATTGTAAAATATATGTATTGTAAAATATTACCCTACTTAATAGATCGTTGTAAGTTGAAAAATTTATGTGGCCACGGGGGTCACTTCTCCCAGAGATACAATATCTCCTTTTGACTTAAACAGCAGGAAGGTGGTGACAGCCTAACTGGAGGACCAGGGAGCTGACAATAATTCCTGCCTGTCACAAGAAGATTTCACCTTAATTTCTTGCACGTCCGCTGTGTTGCCCCAAAGCTGCTCAAAAATTTCTTGCTTGCCTTGCCCACAGAAAGTGTTGTTTGTTTGTTTGTTTGTTTGTTTGTTTGTTTCCTTTTGGAAATTGTTGTAATGAAAATTGCCCAAAAAATGGAGAATGTTGGTGTAATTAAAATCTTTATTTGATTTTTTGAGGAGTATATGGAAATAAAATTATTTAGTGAAACTGCTGGAGAGTGCATGGGAGCTATCCTTCAGAGAATACATCTAATTTCCCTCATGAGTCAGATTCCCTTGTCATATCATTTCTATTGGGAAACCATTGGCAAAAAATATTTATTTTGAAGTCCTAATTAGTGCAGTTCTCCCCTCACCAACTAACAGCAAACCCCTTCAACAGAACAGAGTAAACAAAAAACATTTATTAAAAAAAGTGGATCTTGACAAAAGTCCTAAAATCATTTAATGAGAAATTCAAGTCTTGAAGGACAGTCTAGATGAAAAAATAGATGAAAAAACCCACTCTACTAAGTTACCTTCTGAAAGTTTTGTGTCAATTTGCTGAAACTTTAGGAATGAAGACTCTCAAGAGGGGCAATTCTGAAAGAAAAAAAAATCACTTTCTGTGTGAGTATTGAGAAATAGTCTGCAATCTGCTCAAATGACTGAGTTTCAGAACTATCAAATATTTGTATCAAATTAATTATGAACAATGTAGAGATCCCAGCTTATTTCCCATGTCATTTCACATCATTTGAACCAAGAAATAGGTTTATGAAAAGGATGATCACAGCACCACCAAGGAAGAGGACAAGAAACAAAACCTCACTCTCTGCATTAAGCCTTTGGAACAAATTGCTTAAACAATCTAAAAGGTTTATAAAAAGAGGAGCATCTTTCACCCTGGGGGTAACTAAAGCACCTAATACAGTTGTATGATGAAGAAGTGCACAGAAACTTAGAAGTGTTAAAGAAAAGAAAAGGTTGGAGGGAGAGGAGGATTTGCTTATCTTGTATTGCGTTGAAATCTTTCAGGTAAGTTCAAAAAACTTTCCTAGGCAGCGACATAAGTTAACATTCACTGGAAAACCAATAGGTCCAGGTGCTGAAAGGAAAATTATCCCTTCCCATGCTCACACTCCCACCTGCTAAGAACATATCTGATAGGACTCCTCCTGGTAAACTCTTCAGTGCCGACACTTGCAGAGGAGGACAAAGAAAGACCCTCTGGCAATTTAAGCACAGCTTTTCATTCCTCTCCTTTTTGCCCTGCCTGTGCCTTTCATGACCAGATAGACCAGTGCCATGCTGATGGCCATTAATACTGGCCCTGAGTACCAGCAGCAGGTAAATCACATAGAGCAGGGCTGAAGATCACTTGCTGCTACTCTTCCTCTGGGGAGCATCAGCAAAATTTGCACAAGTAACTTCTTAATCCCAACAGATTTCTTCCCTAGCAGTATTCCAGCATGGGATTTTTTTTTTTTTTTTTTTTCNAGGCTGGATTGAACCAAATCTCCAGAGAATTAATCACCCCCCCAGACTCAGGGCTATGGGGAGGGAGAGACTACCTCTGACAATGAAGAGGCCCTAAGCCAAGGGACCCCTCCAGGCTCTGGAGGACAGGCTGAGGAGAGAAACTTGCTGCCAGAGACATTGGACATCCTCAGGGAGTGTATCCCATCTTCCCTTAGGGGAATGATTTCCACTGGAGATGCTATGCAGGATTTGTTGAGGAAGGTGAGGAAGTGCTGGAGAACAGGACAGAGAGAAATGGGGAAAGGTGAGGGATGGGGAGGGTGTGATTACAGTTTTCGCTCTTCTTGCAGTGCTTTGTGGAAATACCAGACTAGATTCCATTTGGTGCTCTGCCCTGATGGATAAGGAGCCCTTCAGCTTAATCCAGGAAGGTGTACAGAGAACAGGCATTTCCTTTGGCAGCCCAAGTCTCTAGATGTGGGAATTGCCAAAAGGGACAGCTAACCCTGACCTGGGACTGCTACTGCAGCTCTTGGCTGTTCTGCTTCCTATTCACCAGGCACAAGGAAATGGAGAGTAAATGAATATTGCTGTTGAATTGAAGGGCACCCTGATTCAATGAGATATACCTCAGGTAATAGGGAAGGGATTTATGCATTGCCAAAGCAGGCAGGAAGGAAATAATTCTGCTAGACACAGATCGCTCCTTCCATCTACTACCACTGCTGCAAGACACCCTGGAAGAAATTCATGTGTTCCTGAATGAAGCAAGGCTTCTTTCTACTGCCAGGGTTACTTTTGCAGCAGGTAGAATTGCTTCCTTTGCAACATTTATTTCCTAGGGTAATTTTCCTACACATCCCCGAGGCCACGCTAATGTTCCCTTTCATGCTCCAGCTAAGCAGTTTGCTGGAGCTCCCCGTGTACGGACGGGGGTCAGAGCAGCACCCAATAACACAGAAAAATGGGCTGTATGAGACACTCAGCTCCCTACAGTCAGGAAATTCCTTTTCCCAGCTACTCTGCCTGAAGCCCCATCACTCTGACAGCAAAAGGATGGTGCCTTGTTCCCTCTAAATTAGGAGCCCTGAAAGAGGAGATTCGGCATCTCTCAAGTGCCCTTGTTCTTCCCTCTGTGCTCTGGGTGGTCAGAGCAAAGTGTGTCCGTCACCCCCTGGCTCCCAGTGGCTGATGATGGGATGACACTCATTTCAACACCGCTGCCATGTTTGTAAGTTAGAAGATGTCTCTTGACCAATTGCAGCACTTGTGACCATTCCTAGCATTTATGTGCACATCACCATGTTTCTGGAGCAATGCACAGTTGTGAAAGCAGATGGTTTGTCAAAAAAAATAGGAATGCTTCATTCAGGCAGTCAGGGAGGAGTGACTCAACAGCATGACTGAATAGCCTTTGGGAATACACAGTTTTAAAAAATATTTTCTTCATGGTACACAGCAGAACTGTCCTGTCTGGGTCAGTGGACTTAATATTATCTTAAGTGGGATTTTTTGTGCCTCAGGTTCGCCAGAAGGAAATTTCTGGCCCAGGACTTAATCACCCGTACTGCTAAATTATTTAGGTGTCTTTGATAGTCTCCCCACTAATCCTAATGAAGGCCAAGTCAGGCTCTTTAATAAGCACAAGGGTGCAGTCCACACCATTGGGTCCTTGGTAGAGGCTGTGCTGCTCAGATGATAGGAGCTGATTAAATCTGTATAGCTCCACTATGCGGAGATAACTGTTCTGAATGTTCCCATTTTTCCTTCTGTCCAAAAATAAAAGACCTATTTGGTGAATATCCAGCAAGGAAGGACAAAATTTGGATGCCTGACCTCAAAAAGGCAATTTTTACAGCAAATCCCACTGGCTTAATGGTATTTTGTACCAACATGAGTTAGGGGAAATGTTTACCAGCAGAGACTGGAAGTTTAGGATTTCAGATTGCGTCCCTTAATGTCCCTTAATTATTGTCCCTTAAGTTCCAGCACACACCTGTATTAGTCACCCACAGTGTTTGCACCTGGAGGAAAATTAAACTGGGAGGTAGAGAATACAAATTTTGGGTTCATCACAAGGGGAATTACATGTGTTCTGAAGAGTGGAGCACTTCTGCCCCTCAGTTCTGAGTAGAGAACATTCTAGGAAAAAGAAAGCAGGCTGTACTCCATCAATGTCTCCTGCAAAATACTGACTCTGCAACCTAGATGTTGTTGTGCCTGCTAAAACTGCTCAGTGGTGTTGATGGTGTTATCACCTACCCCTTCTACTGCTCCTGAAGAAATAGCTGAGTTCCTTAGTTGGCAAAATCAATAAAAAAGAATCATCACGAGAATCTGTGCAATTCTCTCCTAAACGATCCTGCAGTTCCTGAAAGCACAGATCAGCAGGTTGTATGTACAGGAGGAAGGGAGCAGAAACTAGATTATTTTCTGTCAGCACTTCTGAAATGCAGCATCTCACAGTGCATTCCATCTGCAGCTAAATAGGAAACTTTCCAGACAGCAGATTTTGCCATCAGAAATTGCCATGTTTTTTGAAAGCAAATTCTTTTATGAGAATATGGTAGTTTTGATTTATATTTTTAATGGGGAAAAAGTTGCAGTGAATGATTTTGGATTTGCCATTTTTTTTAAACAATGCAGTGTGAGCATGCTGCACTTTCTTGACCGTAAATGTCCTTTGTTTTGGTCTGAGAAGGAGAAACTTCATTTTCATGGTGGTGTATTTTAATCCTGCTCAATCTTCCACACCTTAAGGAGCTGTTTCTTTTTGACGTCTGTGGAGAACTCAACTATTAGCTGAAACGAGAAATTTATTCAGAATTCTATGTGTCATGAAAATGATATTCAGAATTTCAATAAAAAATGAATTAAAAGAAAGGATTTCTCAGATTTGGGCTTTCTTCTCAGCAGGGTGCTCCCAATTTCTAATTGGCAGCTTTCTTTGGGGCAGGTTGAGGATGGTTGTGCTCTGCAAACATCATGGTCTACTCATTCTTATATCTGTTGGAGCCTGGAAGTACTGATGATGTTCCTTACAGTCACTCCCAAGCACCACATAGTGGTCACTGAAAATGATTTCTGAAAAATCATCTCTTTTTTTGTTTCTCACTGGTTGGTGTGGTGGTCAACATGCGAGTGCTTGGGTTCAAAAAGTGCTCTGGCAATTTGGGAGAAGAAAAGTTTATTGTGGGCTATTAAACACAATGGTGCTCTTCCCCAGGAGCCAAACCCCCTGAGCTGTCAGGAGAGTGGCATGGGAACAGGGTGTCTGGCTTGCAAGGCAGTTCCTATACAGGGGAAGGGACTGGGGGACCTTCCAGGGTCTCTCAAGCCCCTGGGAATACCCTCTTAGGAAAGGAACTTCTAAAACTGGGGTAGAAGGAGATTAAATGGTGGGAGAAAAGTGGGATCTGAAGAAGAGACAGCTGGCTAATTTTCATGTTGCCACTTGAAATTCCAGTTGCTTCATTGCTGATTCTTCCAGCCATCACTAAAGTGGAATGAGAGCAGAGAACCATGAAGAGTGACTTTATTATATTGATTTTTTCTTTTTTCTTTTTTCTTTTTTTCTTTTTACCTTTTTCTAATCCCATATATAGGCATGAGAAGCTGTAACAGAGAAGCTGTCAGGCACCTGCTTTGACTCTCCGTGGTAGATGAGATCAGCTTTCTTCCAATTATATGGATGCTCTTTGGATTGCTCTGTGCTAAGATGAACCTGCATAAGTTAGGAGAGCAGGAGAAGGACTGCTCCTTCCCTAAGATAACCATTTGGACACCTGAACCTCAGCTAGATGCATGTGATCTTAATGAAACTCTTGCATGTGATCTTAATAAAACTTCTTCTTAATGAACTCTCTTAATGAAACTAAATTACACTCTGTCTTCCAAGGCCAGAACTCAGCTCTAGGGTTTTAGTGATGATATTAGGTTGGTTTCCTATGTAATGAGATCTACTCCATGATGATGTGTTTGTGTACTGGCACAAGCAGAGCTGTATGTCTCAGACCTGTATCTCTGAGCCTCACTTCAACAGAATTTGTCAGAACTGTAGGGAGTTCCATGGTGTTAGGATACAGAAGAGCAAAAAAATTTCTCTACTGTTAGAGTGGTGAGTACTTGCAACAGGTTGCCCAGAGAACTTATGGATGCCCCAGCCCTGGGAGTGTTCAAGGTGGATGGAGCTCTGAACAACCTGATCTATAAGAAATTGCTGCACGGTCTGAGGAGAGATTTCTGGAGACAGGGATGCTCTTCAGGACACGTGGTTTATTGGTTGTGGGGGTGGACAGCCTGACCAGCTCCGGCTGAAGCGTGGTCACCCGAAGAGAGAGAGCGCCCGAAGAGCGGGCAGAAGAGAGGGAGAGGGAGAGAGAGAGAGAGCGGAAGAGAGCCCAAAAGAGACCGAACCCCCTCTTACATTACATTTTATCTTCTTCTATCTTGAATATTCTGGTTGACACCAGCCAACCAGTACAAGATACAAAACCTACAAAATCTACATACAACCTATAAGAACTAATACATTACCATACTAGTTTACATACTAAAATCCTAAGTCACCTCGCAGGGCACACCTCCCTGGCATTCCTTTGTCTCTGGGGGTGTTGCTCAATCCTCAGGCATCCAGCCTTTAGTTAACTCAATCACTGTTTTCCTGCTTGGCTTTCTACACTCAGACTTCGCTTTTAGTTCTATTTCATTCCCAGGTTTTACACTCTTACACTCTTTTGCTGGGGAATCATATTTGTAGGGCTTTACTACCTCATCCTCCCCAACACTGATCTAGTATCAGGATTTTAAGAGAGATGGGACCACTGGGAGATGTCTTAAAACACGATTTATTGCTCTTCTTCTACAGTCTCATGACAGGTGAGAACGTTTTCACTGCATATGCCAGAAATTCGTGGCCAGTAGTCACAAGACCAAAGGTTATGAGGGGTTTTAAAGGTTTATTAGCCAATAAACTACTGCCACACATATTGTGTTAACTTTCACACCAATGGCTAATTAAACTGTATCACACATCCTCCCGCAACGCGGACAATTTATCCAATCATATAGTGACACATAATCCTACAGAACAACACCTTAAAACTTCTTATTATTTTTGTAACTACTTCTATATCTTAACTTTAAAACCTTAAACTCTCCACTATCTAGCTTAATATTTTTCTGCTTAAACCACAAGTCCACATTCTTGCTTATGGTCTCTAAAGCTGAAAGCCTTTTCTAAGGCCTCAAGTCGAACTCTGTATTCTCTGCTGTATTTGGGCCTGTATGCATGAGGTTTTGAGAATTTCCTGTGTCTTGAATTCCTACAATCTAGTGCTACGTGACCCTGTCCATGGTGATGATCTCTGAGGTCTCTTCCAGTGCAGGCCATTCTGTGATTGTATGATCCACCAGTGATAAAAAAATCACTCATCTCTCAGATGCAGAAAGAGATTTTCTAGGTGTTCACAATAAGGGGAGATTTTGAGACAGAGACGGATTGCCTTTCTAGCCTTTGGTGCTCAGTTGTAGTTTGCTGCAGGCATGGTGTCCCACCTTCCCTTGGAGCAGAATGTTGGAGAGGATGAGCAGGGAGAGCCAAGCAGTAGCATTACTGAGTGGTAACACATAAGTGGTGCACAAGGTTATTCGGTAGCTTGATTACATTGTGTAATTACCTCCAGGAGGGACAATGTCAGTGCTAACAGACTATTAAATTCAGCTGAGAAAGACATGCTAATGGATTTTTTGGGGGTCTTTTTCCATCTGCTAAATTTTACTTCCTACCTTCACTGGTTTTAAAACATCTATCAGTAGTCTGTTCAAATGCTGGACTTGGCCCTGCAGCGCAGGACTCAGCAGGTACCAGCTGGAAAGGAAAATGTTATTGATGAACAGGGAAGAGAACTGCAGCA
>VZUA01007045.1:0-12886 GCA_013401035.1 Horornis vulcanius
AAAAAAAAAAAAATCAATTTGAGAAAAATATTACAGTCGAAATAAAATCTTTACTGGTAAATTAGAAAAAGAGCAATGCTCCACTTTTTCCAATTACAAAACAGTAAATGCAGCTCAGAGCCTATGGAAACCCTAAACCCCAAATGAACTCTGCTTTAAGTTTACTTAGAATTATTCAATATTCACACACTGCCAGGGAGAGACCCAGAGCTGTGACACACAAAAATAACAATCCAGCCTTTGGCATTCCCTGCATCCTCAGCTGGTTTTCCCAAAGCACTTTGCTGAAGGCCAGCAGTTTTCCACGGAAATCCCATTTTCCACAACCTGCACCCTCCTTTCTGATACCCCCACAAAACCTTTGTCCCTTTAAAAGGGACCATGGGGGGAGTGATGGTCCTAAAGCCACCTCAATTCCAGCTGGAGATGGATTTAGGAGCTGTTTGGTCATCAGGTCAAAGCATCATTGACAAACTCATCACCTCTCACTAATTCCTGAGCAAAACTGGGGGAAAATTGGTGTTTGTGGAGATTCTTTATCTCTACAGTCAAATAAAACCCCCTTAACTCACACCCTGACACAACAGGATGGGGTTAAACAACTTCAGGACTTTGGGGTTCCTGATTTGAGAGAAATTTTACCCCTTTATATACTTATTTAAAAATTCCACCTCTTTATATATTGATATTTAGAGAGAGAAGACAGAATGTGCCCCAGGATGCACTGAAACTTGGTGTCATGAATGCAGCTGTTACAACTGCAAAGCTCTCCATCTTCCCAAGGCAAAGCTTTATCACTGAACTATCAGACATCACCAAACTCAGGAATCACTGCCTGATTCATTGGTCAGATTATTCAGCAAACAAATAAACAACAACAAAACAAAACAAAACAAGCAACTATTTTAGATCCTTATTGATATGGTAATAAACACAAACACATTCCTTTCCAGTTCATAACACTTCAGTGCAAAAGGAACAGTGGAAAAGTGGGTCAAAACTGTCTTTTAGTGCATCAATCAAATTCCAACTCCATTAAAGCAGATTAATTAACAGGCAAGTCAGCAAAAAACCCCCAAAAATCCTATGCAAGTACTGGTAAGTAAATGCATTACTTTTCACATCACAGCCTTTCAAACTATAACAAAATATGAATAAAAGTATTTAATTCAAATTCAGAGAAGTTAAAAGCATTAACTAATACTTCTATTTTTTTGCAATTTTTTAATCAGGAATTATTTTCTTCCTCCCTTAATCTGCCATCACTTGGCCACAATGAAAGCTGCTAACACTGGAGTTTTCCTGAGGGAATTGCACTGGAAAGTCTCTCAGTGAAGTTTCTGCAGCATCTCCTCATCTTTTTCTAGTCTTGGTAAATTTAGAAACATCTTGGAATAAAGGTGGGTTTGTTTAAAGGTGAAATGCTGCTCTGCATGTTCACAAAATCCTGGATTTTAACCCTCTTCCAGTCAGGTATTTGAGCCAGGAGCTCAGGACCCACCACAGCCCACAGGCAGTGACTGTCAAGTACGAACTGAACATGAAAAGTCATGTACATACATAAAACATGAAGGAAATCTTGGAAGGGGTTATGTCTGGGTCGCAGCTATTTCAGTATTTATTCTGGTTTTGGAGAGTTAAACCAGCATCAGGAGCATTTAACCTTGGTGAAACATCCAATCCTCCTTTTCTGGAGGATAAAAGGACAACAAAAATTCATCCATCTGGAGGTGGAGCTGTCTCAGGCACCCAATAAATTTAATTCCCATTTTCTGTTCTTTCCTTCTGCATGTTATCCTATGCTTCCACTGCTCTCTGCACTACATTGCTCTTTAATGTTTAGCTCTCTTTATTAAAGATATTCTAGAAAAAAAAAAGAATCACGTATTTTGCAAAATTAACAAGAAACAAGATTGCTTTCTTCAATGCTGAGCGATTTCTCAGCCCAGAGCTCATGAATCCATTTTGAATTATATTTTCTCCCCTCCACAAGACACACTATATTCAGCTCATTTAATTAAAATTTACTGAGTCATTATCCAAATCTTCTGCATATGGAAAAAGCAGCACCATTTAAAAATAAATTAAGAATACGAGCAACAGTGCCATCAAAATGAAACTCTCTCAGGCTTTACTAAAGCATTGTGGTCAGTACCTCGGTGAAACCCGAGTTCTCTGGTGACAAAAAAATTCAAGTATTTTGCTTTATCTTCATTATTCAAATAGGAGTTTTGTTAAGACATGAAGAAATCTAATTAAAATTCAGCTCCTTTTGCCACCCCACCACCTCTCCCAGGTGTTGTCCATGCTGGACCTCCCTTGTGGGAGGAACTTGTTCCCCCTGTTTACTGCAATTAAAAAAGAGGAAACCCTCCCCACCAGACTTCTCCACTGGAAAGGGAGTTAATGGCTGAAAAAAAAATGTACTGCTAATTTGAAACCCTTTCCTGAATTGCAGGAATTGAGGAACTGCATGAGATTCACAAATTGCAATTATTCACAGCAGGCAGGAATGAACTCCAGGGTTTTCTGCAAAGAGCCACACTCTGCTCTTCTCTGAAGGCAAGTTTACTTCATTCAGATTAATTCAGGATTACTGCCTTGTTATTGTGCTTCCTCTGGAAGCCATTTACAGTACGCTGTCAGAATTATACACCCCGGGTCATATTCTGGAATTACCTGCACTTGGCAGAAGTAACAGCTGAAATTTATGTTCAGAAACCTAAGCAGGCAGCATCATACTCATTTTTGGAAGCTGAGCGTTGATCTCTTCAGCCTGGTGCTTTCACCCCAAATGGAACTGGTACCACTCTACTTTTTATGGAAATGGAACAGGGACAAAAGCTGGAATTTCCCTGAATGGACAAAATCAGGCACTGTGCCTTTTTTGCATGTGCTTTACAAAAGCAGCCATAAAAATAAAACCGATTGAGATCCATCAAAAAGCAGCAAGTTTCACATAAATTTTAGAGGTCATCGTTTAATTTAATACATTAGTATTGCTTAATTAAAGGCTAGAAGTATTCAATAAGCAAGTGGTGCTGTTTTGAAAGGGATTTTGCTTGCAGGCAGGCAGGCAGTGAGGCTGTGCCACCACGTCCAGCTCTGCAACAACAGCTGCCCCAACTTCAGCCAAATTGTCACATTTGACAACACTTAACACCAGCACACAGGAGAAGTCCTGTGGCCCCTGTGAACAAAGGGCAAAGCCCAAAGCTCCTGGGCACAAGGAGACAGCTCCAGCCTAGTGATGGAACAAATAAAGGTCCACGGCAGTCTCTCCAGGCTTTATCTATCCAGGAGCAACTTCTGTGTTTAGAAATTGCAAAAGAAAAGCCCAACGTGGTGTTTTACAGGAATAGGACCAGAAGAATTTTTTTTTTGTCTGATTTGGAAGCAGGTTCCTAATGCCAGGCTAATCTTTGTACAAATCAACACCCAGTCCTGGAGGAGCAGGGGCACATTCCTTAAATCACACCACACTGCCATGGCAATCCTCCCTCAAACCCCACGAGTTTGGTTTCCCCAGGCTCATGTCTGGCCTTCTGGACACTCCCTGTCCATGAATTGTGTGGTGTGAGCCCAGAGTGCTCCAGAGGAACAAGCAGAGCCAGCCTGTCCCCAGTGCTCCCAGCAAACACTGAGCTGCTGCTGCTGGGACTGCAGCCTGGGTCCAGCTCACACAGGAGGGCTGACCTGGGGCCAGACTGAACTCCCAAAAACCAGTTCTGGCTCCTCAGAGTGTGCTCAGTGGCTGTACCCATGCTGAATCAGACCTGTAACTATCCTCATCACAGCCCCCCTCCAAGGAGCCTCTCTGCTGCCCCAGTCCACTCCCTGAACTCCCAAAGCTGAACAGAGCCTGGGGAGTCAGCAATGCCCACTGTGGGAGGGATGAAACCCAAAGGCTGCTCCAGAGCAGACAGGTACAGCCCTGCTTTGTCTTTTCACACAATTTAACCAGCACACGTGTGCAGTTTCAGTTTATGACTAATTCAACAATGCTTTAATGGGTATTGCTGGAAAAAAAACATTTACATGCTGTTGGAAATCAATAGCTGGGGGCATGGGTGAATCACAAACTCTCTCCTAGAATTACAATTCCAAAACACATCCACTATCACATAAACAATGATGACATCTGTTATCCCTGGTAGGATCATGGCTGCTTGAAAAGAACCTGGAAGTGCATTTTCCTTTTCTTTTCATGTTTTCATCTGCTATTCTTGACCTCCCAATTAACTTTTCTTTCTTTTCTCAGCTGTATCATCCCCATGGCTGTAATACACCTCAATTGGTCCTTTGCCAACATTTTCAGAGCGTTTTGCTGAAGCCTTTTAGTGCTTTTGTACAGGCTTTGCATTCCCAGTTTCCCATCAGTACCTGGCTCCCTCTAAATCAGGCCCAACTCTACATTAAACTGAAAAACAAAATCTGACCCTTGGCCTTAGAGAAAGCACCACACTTGCACTCTCAGTGCTCTCATACCATCACAACAAAAAAGAACAAGTGAAAAAAACCCCAGGCCAGCCAGACTTCAGAGAGACTTTACAAGTGTTTGGATCTACAGCTGACACTACTGCATAAAATGACACACAAAAGCTTCTTGTAAGATTAAAATAAATAAACCAACGTAACGTGATACCTTTCATTTTCGTGTAGCTGCTCACCTCCCTTCTTCCAGGAACATTTGGCCTTAGGGAAAGCTTTGGGTTTGCACTCAAAATCAACTGTGCTGCCTATCTGAACCTGGATCAGTCTCTTCATTGGACTCTTGGAAAAATCTGGAGCAGAAGCTAGAACAGAAGGGGTAGCAGTAGTGAAATAAAGCACTTCTAATGATATTAATGATACTACTACTTAGCACTTACACGAGCACTTCTCAGATTCCAAACATAATTAACACCATTAATTAGTTCAGACACATCCTCTGTTGGGCAATTAGGCATTTTCTCTTCCTTTTTTAACCTCATCCTGCTACCAGAGGTCCCAGCTGTGCAGGTGAGCACCCACCAAGGCAAGCACAGATGATCACAGCACTGAAGCTCAATGAACCCTGGCAGTGTCCAGCCCAACTGGCTGCTCTGCTGAAGGCAGCAGATTTATCTCATCAATCCAATCAATATCACACCAGGAGCACCACTGAACCTCAGGGGACTGGAGGGTTCCCAGTTCCATGTGCCAATGCATGGCAGGGGACAGGAGATGACAGTGCAGCCCCCTCTGAGTGAAGTTCTCATGAATTAAGAGTTTGCAAAAGGCTCTTGGCCTCTCCCTGCAGGAACACTGAACCTGGAAAGGAAATTCAGTGTCTGAGGAGAGCACAGCTGAAGGAGAGTGTGCTAATCAACCCCAGAGGGAATAACCTGTGTCCCCAAAACTCAGCATTGCTACAGCTTAGTTGGGACTGTGCTGGAGGGAGAAACTGCCCAGGAGTGAGAGTGTCAGTCCCCAAACCAACAGCTGGCACCACTTCAGCCCCAAGCACAGGCATGGCTCCATGTCACTCCTGTGCCTGGCTCAGAGGGGCTGCACACAGAGGTTTTTAACCCCAGGGTGTCCCTGAGCCCTGCAGGGATGTGAGAGCAGCTGATGGAGCCAGCACCACCTGCACACCACACCAGAGGTTTTAATCCTCCAGCCCAAACCCAAAGCCCCATCCCTGCTCTTCCCCTCGTGAATAATTTATCCTGTTCTGTTGAAAATGAATGATTGGCCTGAAAATCCTCTGGCAGCAGATGACTCAACTCCTTCAGCTCTGCAGATAAAGACATCAGGTTGACAAAAAAATGTTTTATTTCAGTGACAGCAGCTGAGTGAGTTAAATCTGAGGGGGTGTGGAGAGGGATAATGAGGTTTGTGTTTTAGTGAAAAAAGGAACATCTTACCTACAACCCTGAGCTCTGCACTCGAAGAGATGACACCATGTTTATTTTCAGCTATGCACTGGTATCTGCCAGAATCTGTCAGATTTAGATTTGATATTGTAAGTGCACCATTTTCAATTTGGATCCTTCCCTGAATATTAAGAGAAATATCTTTATTGATGATATATTTCCTGTGAAAATTTTAAAATAAGTAAGGAACAGAAACAGGACAGCATAAATACAGGGGCAATGCAAAAACATAATCATGAAAACAGTTCTAAAAGAAGTGACATGACTGCATCATGGTACTGCAATGGTGATCAGATATGGAGATCAATGCAGCACATGAAGTAAATCTTCAAACTTGCCCGGTTGCACCAATGTCTGGCAATCTCAAATGCCCTTTTACTTCTCCAGAAATACAGACAGAACCCTACCAGCCCCCTCAGACAGACCAGAGAATCCAAACTGTGCAGATGGCACTGGCATTTCACACTATTTACAGATTTCACATGTGCCACTTGCTAATGAGCTCTAACACTGCGCAGAAAAAATTCCATCAGCCATTAAACCAGAGGCACAAACTGAAGGGCCCTGGAGCCTGCACAGCTAACTCAAGGATCTGGGTCTTCTCACCTTGCTTATTCTTGGAAAGCTCAATTACAGCAGCAAGTGACTAATCTGAGTGGCAGAATGGTGAGAAAAGGAACCAGCGAGAAAGACAAAACCAAAGGAGCGTCAGCTTTGGGGAAAACCAGGCACAGTGATGGACAAAACCCCAAACTACCTGCCCAAAAGTATTTTCTAAGGGCTGCTTTTTGGATCTGGACCTGGCTTAGGAGGCCCAGTGCAATCACTCCCTCCCTGCCTCTGGCCAAGGGCAGCTGGCCCAAGCACAGGGTGACTCCAGGACAGCTCAGCCCCTTCCTTGATGGGTCCTGTCCCAGCTGGGTGAGGGGCTCAGACAGACAGACAGAAAATAATCCCAAAGAGGAAAACACCTGAGTCTCCATGTCTTGGTTTCCTCTGCAGCATCCCAAGCTGCTGCTCTTAGAAAAGATTTGTTCATGGAGCAGGGGAGAGCTGAGTGGAACAATCCTAAGGGATGTTTGTGAAGGAGGAATTCCCTGGAATCCCAGCAGGAGGGATTATTGCAGTCAAGGAGCAGAAGACACCTGATCCCTGCACACAGAGAACTCCTCTGGTGCCTCTTCAGGGCTGGTTCTGCAGGAGTTCCTTCACTATTTCCAGGGGAAGTCACACCTCATGCCAAAAGGCTGGACAGCAACACTCCAGACTGGAAAAACGGGGAGCCTGAATGACCCCAAGGTATTTTTGTACTTCCTGAGGTGCAAAAAGCCCATTACCTCAGTGGCTCTGTGTGACACAGCAACAATGCTCTTAAATCACCCAGAGGAGATTTTGTGCTCCCTCATTTAACCTGTCACAAAACACCACCATTCCTTTTAGCCAGCACGGATGTAAGAAATGCTCTCCAGTGCTCTGCTCATTTTTCACAACCACCCAGTGAGTTCACCTGAGCAATCCCTTTCTTCCCCAAAAGCCAGAGCTGAGCACAAGGCAAAAGTGTCTGGAGTTCATATTCCTGACAACCTGAACATGGCTTTTCCAACAAAGCAGTGAGATTTAAAATCAAGAAATAAGGGGTTATCAGATCCTGTTCTGCATTTCTGACCTTTCACCTTGTAAGTTCAATCTATTTATCCTGTCACCAAATGCATTACTTTCAATTAATTTACTATGACAACTGCATGAAAGCAAATATCTATGTTATGCTGCTGCTTGTATTCCACTCTTTGCAACAAGTAAACCCATGAATCTTCAGGAGTTTTGTCAAGAAGTTGGAAAATATTTTCACACTACCTTTAATGAAATGCCAGCTGCAAATACAGTAAAACAATTCAAGCTCTCCATCCCTTATTTACAGTTCTTTATTTAGAACATTATTAAACTTCCTTCTCCTGTCATTCCTTACGTGCTTCTGTCTGTGGTTCTATTGTTTTTGAATCTGCTTTTAGCTGGAATATTTTTGTACAACACGATTTGCCTTTGCAGCTTCTGAGGCTTCACCAGGATGCTCTCAAAAAATACAAACCCGGTATCAAAGATTTCTCTCCACTAATTCCAGGAACTTTTGGATTCCCCTGCTTGCATGGATATTGTTAATTTTACACAGCACCACTTTTTTTCCACACAGAATGTTACCTCTATTGCCAGCTGCTCTCCATTCTTCAGCCACCTGTAGGATGGTTTGGGCTTCCCACTTGCTCTGCAGTCCCAGTACAAGGTGTCCTCCACAGCAACTTCCACATCCTTTATGGTCTGGATCCAGTGAGGCTTTGCTGCAGATAAAATACACAACAAAAACCCTCCCAGGTTATTGCTCCAGAGCAGAAGCAAAGGGTTACTGGGCACACAACTCATCAATTTTCTGATCTGTGCCAGCAGAGCTTCCCACTGGTCCTGCTTCAAGCCCCCTGATGAAACAAATAACTTATCACTCCTCTTACACATTTTTATTATGAGCACTAAACCAGAAGAAAATTGAGAGTGCAGCTCACTAAAGCTGGACTAGTGAAACCAATATTAAAATCACTAATGATTAAACAACATCATTTTGCAATCGAGGCAAATGTAAGAGAAAGACGTTAATGGCGAGACTGAAATTAAATAAGTGATGTGGCTAAATCATCAAATTAATGCTGAAGAGAATCCTTTAAGTCCTAAAAAAAAATAATGGCATGTCAGCCTTAGTGCTAAATACCATTTAAATTGTTTTCTAATGCAAGGCAGCACTTAACTGGATGAAAACATGGATATATGAGATTGTTTTTGAAAGCAGAAGTCTTGGCATAGAATTTGGGTAATGCAAACCAGTAGAATAAAGTCCATAAAAATCACTATTTTTTAAGCCAAAATTTGATGCAGTAATACCCTACATCCTTCAGAATTACCCAAAATACAGTTAAAACTGTAAAGATGTTTAAAAAATCTGTAACAGATGTCACAGGAAGGAGAAGGCTCACTTGGCAAATAAACATCAACGCATGAAAGACAACAGTAATTTATTTTTACTCCTTTAGTGCTATTTTACACATCAGTTCAACATTGTTTTATAGGTAATTTGTGAATTTTCTTTGAATTTATTTAAGTTACCATGAAGTTTATAATCTCAGCCTATGCTACTTCTCCAAGAAAAGATAAATTCTGGACACTGCCTATGGAAAAAAAAAAACCAAAAAAACAAACAAACAGATGAAAGAACAGGATGAAACTTGGCTGCAAACTCTTAGCTACGGGCAAAGAATTTTCCAGAGTCAATTTGCTTAAGTCAGTAATTCAGGAAAATCTCGTACCACCCTCCTGTGAAAACAAATGGGAGAAAACAAGTGGCTGGTGATGGAGGAAAACATTATCAAATACATGAGTTCAGGGAGCACAGAAGGTCAGATTAATTCCCACTGAACTTCCCACTACAAGGGAGCTCCAGCAGCAATCAGCTCAGGCCAGGTAATGAATGATTTGCCCATGGGCACTTCCCCCTGCCACGGGCACAGCACCAGCCTGGCCAGGTCTGGAGGAGGGCTGGCACTAATTTCATTTGAAAAGATTCCTCGTTTCCTAGCATGGAAATTTCCTCTCTTTCCCAGGTTCTGCAATGCAGTGAAAAGACCTCAACGTGATCATGTCCAGCACCAGGCTTTTATGATGATGATTATTATCTATTTATGATTTATGGATCCATATTTAGGGTTAACTTCCTACAGAAGAACTTCCTAGAATGTATTCACTGAGGTTTTAACTACTAATAAATATTGGAATTCAACAAATATTTGCTGACAGTAAAACCCTCTGAATATTACCTTTTTTTCCCCCACATCCTCATAAGGATTAACACCTTTCACTGATTTGGGGATAATTTTTTTTTTGCACTCTCTTTATCAAGGCCAGCTGCAAAAGAGAGGACGACCTGACCCCTGTGTCACTTGGATTTACAATTTCACTGGTATTAACTGAGGTTACATCTTCAAAGTTCATGTAACAACACTGGAGTTCAAGACAGCCATGGCTTCACCTCACAATGTCACTGGGAGTGTTTGCCCCACATGTGCCAAGGGAATGAGAGCTCAGGGCTCCAGGTGAGCACAGTGCACACCTAAATATTTATACAACATTCAGCAGTGCTTGAATTACTGATGGATCCATACACATGGAATATTTAACATCTGCTGCCTATCTCTGCTTGAAAGTAGGTTAAATATAATCTATTTTGGATTCAATTCTACCAATAAAAAAAAATTGTCTATCTAATGTTGTTTTAGGACTCTGTGTCAGGCAGGCTCCATAGGAGGGTTTCCCAAGTTCCCACACAATATAATAAAGCAGAAGTGCACAGAACAGCTTCCCAAGGCACAGGGTGAGAAATTCCTGGTGCTTGTCTGTCCACAAGAGTGCTGATGGAGACTTCAGTGCGAGGAAGGCTCCAGCTCTCTTCCAATCACTGGTGGAGGAGCTGAGCAGGAAGAAAAGCACCATTCTCAAACTGCCTTTGAAAGAGAACAATTCAACCAACCAGCTCAGAATGGAACAGGCAGCTCAGACAGGGGCGATTCCAGCTGGGAATGCTCTGACTCCTGGCCAGGATAAAGGTGCTTCACCTGCAGGAAGTCAGGGATCAGCAGCTCTGATCTGCCCTGATGCTCTGCCACCCTCCCAAACAGGAGCAGCACTGCCCCTCTTTGTTGAGCTCTGCCTGAGGACACCTGAAGGACTCTGAACAAACAGCTCCAATCCCCTCAAGGTTCAGACACTGCCAGGCAAACTTAACTGCCCAAAATATCTGTGCTCCTGAAGGAAGCCTCATTTTCTCCTGGAACTGCTGCACAGTCAGTGTGAAACCTGGATATTCCTGGGGACAGAGGACGGAGTCACTTGTTCCTCAAGCAAGGAACAGGCAAGCAGGCAGCACATCCTTGCTGAGATTAAAAAAAAAATAACATTGTCCTGTAAGCTGAGAGGTTGGAAGTTAATTTTGAAGGAGTTCACAGTGCAGAGGTTTAAGACTGTGACAGGAATCCGTATTTTGGGATAATATTAAGAATTCTTCGGAACTTGCTGTGCAATCTTCATGAAAGATTCATCTGGAGCTCCCCCAGGACGAAATGCTTGTAGGTAAGTGATTTTCTAAAGCAGGTTAGCCGTCAGCTCCATGGCCAGTCACTTGGAAAAAGCACCAGCCTGGATTTTGCTTCAAGTTGTTTTAGCCTAAAATATTCCTTGCAGTGCTCATGGTCCCAGAGGCAAGGAGAGAACAAGTGTGTAACTTCACAGAAAGTATCCCAGTGAGAGGCCTCTCTCATCTCTTTTTTCTGGTGGTTATGATGACCCTTCTCTTCCAGGCAGTTAAACCTGCAGGAAACAACTGTTGCTTCATTACACTCCAGGCCTTCCCTGTAGGCCAAAAGGGAAGAAAAAACCTATTTTTTTCCCAGATTTTACAAAATCCTTTGTGGCCTTCAGGGGGTTGATGTGAAGGGAGACCAACTGCAGTGAAGCAATGGCTGAAGAAGTGACACTCTTCAGAGGCTGAGCTGGGATTTGTAGATTATTTGTGGACTAACCAAGCACAATGCATCCAAACATGTATTATTATGTATTATTTCCTTCAGAGTGAGAGAATCCAATGAAAATCTGCTTTTAATTCTCTAGGCCAGGGGAACAGAGCGAAGGGAAGGCAGAACTTCAAGGCCATGACTCTTCCAGGGAGTTTTCTGAGCTCTGCTGGGAGCCAAAGCCTCTGGGAAGCTCTTCCAGAATCTTCCAGATTCACACGAGATGTTGCCTTCTTACACTTGCACTTTGACATTTCCACTATGAAAGCTGGGCTGGAAATCTCCTTGTGGGGAGCTCAGCAGTTGGGCAAGAAATCAGAGCAGGAAGAACTTCCCAGAGCACAAGAGGAAGCAGCTGTGAAGCAAATGGGAGAAAAAAGAAAAACCCCACCCCAAAAGTGCACCCTGCAGTTTTGCAGGCAGCCTGCCTCAAAGCCAGGCTCTGACACTCCCACTGATGCCTGCAGCAGGGAAGAACCCTTACTTCATCTCCAAATTCCAAGAGACTTCAAGCACAAACCACTTTTGTTCTGCTAAAACAGCTGGGCCTAGAGAAGCAGCTGACACATCCTGAAAATGCACATTTTGGGGCTCCCGTTCAAAAATAAGAATGCCCTCAAGCAACAGGTAACTCCAAATCACTGGGAAAAGCTTCAGTATGTAAAAGAAGCCAAACTGTTTGTCTGGGCAGCAAGGAAATTATATTATTAGACAGCATTAACAATTAAACTCTAGGTTGATCAAACTCAGATATTATTTTGTCATTTGCAGCTTTGTTGTCGATGTTTTGAAGACATCTCCAAGCACAAGGCAGAGGGAAGCTATCAGATAAAACCTTTAAACAGATATATTCACACAAACAACACCATTTCAGTTGAATTTTGCTGGTAGATTGTTTAAAAAAAACCCCAAAAACCAAAACAATAAAATAAACCAGTATTTTTTTAATACACTAAAAAAAAAAGATGTAGATTCTACTTATTCCTGGGGGATATTGTCTTTGTTATCACAGCCCAGAACTGCAGAGCAAAAGGAGAACAGCAGCAGAATTTCTTCCTCCCTGTCAAACATTTTACCTTGGTCCTGCCAAGCAGGACTTCTGGTATATCAGCACGGGCTAATTAAGAATATATTTTCTTCAATTATACTTTAAATTAATTGCTTTACATATCTTTACCATGCTTCATGTTTAATTGCATCCTAAAACACAAAAATGTAATTGTTTCATCTCCTCTCATTTTTCTCTGCCATGAAACATCGCCGTGGATTTTTTTTTCCCCCTCTTATCTCTTTATGGGAAGCTAAAAACGACAACGAATGAACATGCTAATAAAGGGAAAGCAAATTATTTATATATTCAGGTTGTACACTCAATCAAAGTTGGAT
>VZUA01007045.1:13013-38796 GCA_013401035.1 Horornis vulcanius
AAACCCCCTGAACATTTGATGTCAGGCTTTTCTTGATAAAATCCTTCAGGAGAAAAAAGGAAGATTAACAGTCTGTGAGCATTGTAATGAACCCAGACTATCTGGTTTAGAATATCTATTTTAATTATCAACGCCACCTATGGGTTGAGAGCTCTATTTAAAACACACCCTAATGATAATAAAACAGACTAATTTCATTTTTTTTCAGGAAGAGAGTTACAGATGTGACAGATTCCTAGGAATTCTTGAGAAACTGACTATGGACAGNAAACTGACTATGGACAGGAGTGAAGTTGAGCCTGTCTTCAAGGGCTTTGTGGCTTCAAGGCTGTAATTCATTACTGGAAGAAAAAGTAAGGCTTTTAACCAAACTCTTTCTGCACTGGAAAACCTGATTTCCAGATTTTAAACTTTCCAGTTTCAGCTCATGAAACAAATCAGAACAGGAGTGTTTCACTTCATAGCAGAGCAATGAATGCTTCATGCTTTTGTTTAGGACCAGCTTTGTGTTACATTTACAAAGAGACCTTAAAGTTTTGCAAAGAAAGAAAAACCTATTTTTCTGGTACATGAAAGATTTTTATCAATACTTTTTCATCCTAAAGAGCTCTTTTTCACGTTATTTCACTATGACAACTTGCAAAATGTTAACCCCAATCCTTCTCATACTGTTTTTTTGGGGTCAGGCAGGAACACATTTTGTTCTGCCAAGAGGAAAATCAATGTTGCCGCTATTGAAATAAAAAGATATTTGTACTTCTGTAATGTTTGTATTTTTTCTGTTTTTGATAAGCAGATATGCCTTAAACTTCTACCAGTAAAATGTTTTAACAGCAGCCACCATTCCCTGAAAACACCAATTTGTGGATTTTTGACAGCATTGGTTCTTTCTTTCAAAAAGAGTAATGCAAATGAGTAATTTTTTAATCTATGTCTTCAGTTTATTGCATTCATTTCCCCCATATCCTCATCTGTTTTTAGAACAACTTCCTTAAATAATGATCTTTTATTGGAAGGCTGAGTGGGATGTGGTTAGATTTCTTCACCAGACAGATTTCTGGGCTTTGGCACCTGATGAGGTGGCAATCTATCAGAAGGTAGTATCTTTAGTTATAAAACTACCAATTATCAAAAAGAGTTAAATGCTCTTATCCTGAATCCAGGCTTGTTGGAATTCTAACTGCAACAACAAAGCAAGAACCAAAATAAGAAAGATTACTTAAATCTATTTAATTCTGCAGAATGGGTTCCATGAAGCAGAACAAATGAAATGAAACAGTTGGAGTGCCATTACTGCCATTACAGCTCTCATTATTCTTTTTAAGATAAACATCCATATCAGGGATGACTCGTAACATGGGCAGCCATTCCTACTGGAATATGAACTCCATCTGAGGGTTCAAATCCCTGTCTAGATCTGCAATGAAAGCCTTCACTCTGATTCAATTGTTACAGAACTGAAGCTGGGTTGCTTTTGTTCATTAGCAACATCCTTGATTTCAGCTCTGTGGCCTTTTATAATGAGCAAAGAAGAATTTGGGCAGCAGGGCTGATGCCTGAAGTTTTCTCTTTGCTGTGTTTCAGGTTCTGTGCTGCCCAGGGTGCAGCTCTGAGCTCACCCCCAGGGTCACTCAGCTCTGCACACAGCAGGGACACAAAACAAATCCTGCTCCTGCTGCACACCAAGGACAACTTTCAGCCCCAAAGCACAACCAAGGGGGGCTGCAGGGAGGAACAAGAAGGATGGGACCTGACAGCCTGGAGCTGGGATGGGACAATTCAACCCCAAGGTGCAAATGGACCAAAACTGATCCAAGGGTGAGACCTGGGGACCCTTTGTCCATTTTGGGACCATTTTGGGTCCCCCTTGGGTGCAGCCCTGGCCAGGCCCAAGGTGTGCCCTAAAGGCCTTTCAATAAACCTCTGCTTTATTCTCCAGCTCTGTCCAGTCTCTGTTCCAGCTCAGCCTTCCCAAGACATCAGGGCAGGTACCCCAGAAATGGCCTCTGTTGGGATCACAAGCACTGATGAACAAATCTACTCCATTTCATGTGTAATTTGCACTGATGTATCTCACAACTGCCCCCATTTAACACTGCCATAGGAATATGGAGCCAAACCAATGTACAAACCACAAATCTGGAACTTTCAAGCAGCAAATAAGGTCACTTAATAAAACCAAATGCACAGTGCCAAGTTTGGAATGGCACAGGACACTGGCAGGTGAAGCAGCTTGGATTTATTGCCCTATGTTAGTCATAGGCTTTTTCAAAAGGTCATAATTGCAATCAGTGCATGGAAAATTTGGGTTGCTTCAAGTCCCCTGTCCAATCTGACCTTGAACATTTCCAACAACGGGGCAGTCATTCAGTGTAAAGATTAATTTGGAAGTTGGCAAGGAGAGGAATCTCTTTTCCTTCCTCCTTATAAAATCTATTGTGCCTTAAACTAAAATCTTCACAGCCCAAAAGCTGTGTGTTCTCCCAACCAGCAGCTCCCCATGAAGAACTTGCTCCCCGTCGCAGAGGAGCTGTGCTCTGTGCCTTTATCCAACTAAAAACCCATCTCTTTGCTCAAATATTTCTCCATGAGGGAAACATTCCAAGGCAGAGTCAGAACCACTGTTTAAATTGCCATTGAAGTAAAGAAAATTATATTTGCTGAGATCTGGCTTTAACAAAAATTGTCAATTACCACTTTGTTGCAAATCACTCTTGCTTTACACCACCACCAGTGTGCTTTGCTGATACTCATTTCATTCTATAGCCTTAAAAGCACAAGAGACTGCCTTTTTTTCCAGCCATAAAATTTCATATTATTTCATTTCCTATACTGGATTATATCCTCCCATTTATTTACTCATTTTAAAATAAAATTGGCTGTTTTGAAAGCACAGGTTTGAGAATATCCACCAGTAATCTTTTCACAAAGCATGACAAAATTTGTACTTCCCATAAATGGTGGGCCTAAATGATCCCCCAAATAAATCCAATTGACTGAAAATTGAAGGTTTCAACAGTGGACCAAGAAGAAATGTTTTTTAAAAAAAAAAATTCTTTCCATCACAGAGAAAAACCAAGCACAAGCACACTCTGCTTCACTCTCAGCAATCCTTATGAGCTTTGAAGCCATTTCTTAGAGATCTTAGCAGGAAACTGCTGCTGAAGTTCTCATTTTCTGGGAGCACTTAAAATGCCCAGGATTTTCAAGCCCAAATGCCTGATGAAACTGCAGAAAGTGGAAATTCCAGAGTACCCCAGAGCAGTGTGTGTTTCATGAGTGAAGAAAGGTGGGAGAGAGGCAGAACAGAGTTTTCCTACCATAGTAAGTGAGACGTCCTCTTGCAATGTTTTTGCCCCTGGAGTTTTCGGTAATGCATTCATAGAGCCCTGCATCCTCCTGCTGGAAATTAGGGATTTCAATCATGCCATTGGATTTCCTCAGCTTTATTTTACTTGGAAATGGCAGCCCGTCAGTTCTTCTCCAGTTAATCTGAGGCACAGGGCTAAAGAGAGAGTAATGAGATTTTAAACAGTTTTGCTTGAAGTCCTTGATTGTCATAATGAGATACTTAAAGCAAACTAAATTCAGCAGTGACTTACAGGCTGCGTTAAAAGCAGCAACCACACTGTACATGACAGATGGTCAGACACTCTGGCACCTGATTTGCATTCACTGCCGATTCCTACGCTGCATTTGTGCTACCAAATTTGTCAGGAATGCCCAATAATTGCAAAATTTCCCCTCAGGATGGGTGAGATTTACCAGTGGCTTCCACGGAGGAAGAATCTAGGCACGTCTTTTGGAATTGCCATCCTTCAGCAGCCTTTTATTGTCTGATTTGCAAACTTTCCCTCCCCTCCCCGGGGAGGCAAAGCAACAGTGTGTGATCAAGTTATCAATCTGAAATGGGCACCTGACAAAGCTGCCTGCAAACAAACCCCACGCTGGTATTAAATACATTCACAGAAACACAAATGCATTCTCAGATCATCTGTGAAAGAGAAGAGAGATCAGCTGTGAGTGAAGTATCATTCAGAGGAGAAATGCATTTCAATTTTTATTTTGGCTATAAAGAAAGAACAATATTATGAAAGCATCAAGTACTTTTAAGAGGAAGATTCAGACAACATTCTCACAGACTTCAGCACCATTTCCTTGCACAGGGAAAAGAGATTCAGTTCAAAGGTGATATGCAAAACCACACTGAATCTATTCAACTTAATCTGAAATGAAATGTAAATTCCTGTGCTGCCAACGTACACATCTTAATTCTAAACAAAATCCAAATACGCTCTTGCCCTCTTATTTCAAGGAAGGAGAAGAACAAGAACACCAGAACAAGTGCCAGAACCCCACACCTCTTGTGCAGGTGAACCCTAAAGTGCTTCAATTTTCAGTGAAGATGAAAACTTACTTTCCTAGTGCAAAGCACTCCAGCTTCACCGTGGAGCCTTTGGCTGCAGCGAGCGTCTCAGGGAACTGAACTTCTATTTTGGGCTCGTACTCTCCCATCACACCTGTGGGAGACAATTGAGAAGGTCAATTTGCCAAAGTGATTTTTAAAGGGTTTCCTTTCTCTCTTTTGCAATTCAAAATCAAGTCTGTTTCTCTGACAATCGGCTTCTAAAGGGAAGCACGGAGATCAGGGACAGAGTTAGGATGTGACGGAGTTTATCTCGGCAGAAAGCAACCAATGTTCAGACAGTACATGAGAATTTATGACATCATTTAGATTGGGGAAGGCCTCCAAGATCCTGGAGTCCAACCATTCCCAGCACTGCCAAATCCCACTAAACCACATCCTAAATCCCCCTCTAGATGTCTTCCAAGTGACCTCAAAAGAAAAGGACATCTGCTCTATGTTACCTGAAGAACACCTTCAATAGGATAATGTTGTCTAAAACCATGCCAGGGCACTCTATGTCTCAAAAAACCCAAAAATAACCCCAACAAACACGCAAAAAAAAGAAAAACAAACCCTACATCTACTATATGATGAAGTCAAATTCTTTCAGACACCCAGCCAAGCTTCCCCTTATTTTAAGTCCTCATCAAAAGCCTTTTAGCATGGTGCAAGGGTCAAAAGCTCTGAGGGATGCTGAGAATTATCCCAGATTCCTGGTGATTCCCTGATTGTGCTGATACCTTGGAACAGAGACTGGACAGAGCTGGAGAATAAAGCAGAGATTTATTGAAAGGCCTTTAGGGCACACTTTGGGCAGCACAAGAGCCTGGCCAGGGCTGCACCCAAGGGGGACCCAAAATAGTCCCAAAATGGACCCAAAATGGACAAAGGGTCCCCAGGTCCCACCCTTGGATCAGTCTGGGTCCATTTGCACCTTGGGGTTGAATTGTCCCATCCCAGCTCCAGGCTGTCAGGTCCCATCCTTCTTGTTCCTCCCTCCAGCCCCCCTTGGTTGTGCTTTGGGGCTGAAAGTTGTCCTTGGTGTGCAGCAGGAGAAGGATTTGTTTTGTGTCACTGCTGTGCAGTCCTGAGTTTCATGCCTGGGATGTTTTGATATTAGAAGGGTTCTTTCCCAGGCTTTCTTCTGGTAAACAGAAGAACTTTTTGTAAATATAAGGATGTTTACATTCTTTCTTATAGGAGGAACCTTCTTCTGATGTCCCTCTGGGACAACCAACTGACTGAAAAGTTTCCCTTTGTGCTACCCATCAAACTGGCCTCTGACATTCTACATAAAGAGGAGCTCATCCCTCAACAAAGGACAGAACCCACCGAGCACTTTCTAAAGTAGCCCACATCTCTTCTGCTCACATCCATCGCGACATCCCCGCTGCTGCAGAGCCGAGTGCCCCGAGCGTGAGCTCCGAGCAGCACAGCACCCCAAACACACAAAACCTGCCACGTGCGGGGCCGTACCGTCGGTGCGCAGCACCAGGGGCGTGGGGGAGCCCAGCACGGGGCTCCTGGAGGCCGTGCTGGTCACCACGCAGCTGTAGTTGCCCACGTCCGAGGGCTCCACCTTGGCTATGTACAGGTGTCCCGTCTCCTGCGACACGAAGCGCCGGCTGTCCTCCTGCACGAACGACGGGTACTCGTTGAAGATCCAGGCAAAGGACGAGTCTGGGTGGGGAAAAAACAGGTAAAAATCTCTGACTGGATTTTTTTCCGCTTTATTTTTCCTTTTTTTTCACTGCTTTATTATTGTATTTAACAGCGTTATAGTATTTAACTGTGTAACGTAGTATTTAACGTATTTATGAAAATATATATTTTAGATATAACATATTTAACTGTGTAACATAGTATTTAACGTATTTATGAAAATATATATTTTAGATATAACATATTTAATACTGTGCAACATCGTATTTAACGTATTTATACAAATATATATTTTAGATATAACATATTTAATACTGTGCAACATCGTATTTAACGTATTTATACAAATATATATTTTAGATATAACATATTTAATACTGTGCAACATCGTATTTAACGTATTTATACAAATATATATTTTAGATATAACATATTTAATACTGTGCAACATCGTATTTAACGTATTTATACAAATATATATTTTAGATATAACATATTTAACTGCGTAATGTAGTATTTAACTGTTAGCATGGCCAATGACTGAAATAAATATATTTTAAAAAGTACCAGAAACTTGTAAACCTAGCACGGCCAATGACTGAAAAAATATATATTTTAAAAAGTACCAGAAACTAGTAAACCCCCCCATTTTTTTCACCAAATCTCCATCTCCTCCAGCAGAAGAAAATAAAAAAAAAAAGGCAGAAGAAATCCAGAATGTCAAGGGGCTTATTTAAATCTCCTTTTTTTATTTTTTTTTTTTAATTTAATATGCACGGAAATAGGAGCAGACAGCAAAAATGAGAGCAAACTTTGCTAAAACGGAAAGATTATTCATTCAGTAGCTACTTAACTCCTCAGCCAGATGCTTAGCAGGTAGAAACAGGACAGGAGTATCCATGTGATAAGAATGTCAGAAGAAGCCTAAATTCCCAGCAGGGCTCATCACACAGCAGAACTATTTTTTTTTTTATATAAAAATCCATAAAAACTCCATTAAAAACACTTGTGTGTGATGTGGCAAAGCAGCCCTTGCTACCATTCATTATGATTATTTGAAAGGAAAAAAAAAAAACAAAACCAACAAACACCTCAGAAGATAAACTAAGAGATTTGGCAAAAAAAAAACAGAGAATTTGTTGTGTTTTCTGAGCATCACGCTGAGCTTTGTGTGCCCAATTTTAATTGGCAAAAGCCCCTTCCTGTGTGAGGCCACGTGCTCGTCTCATTCATTTCCTACAGGATCAAAGGAAAATAAATTTTTAATGGCCTTCCAGGCAAGGAATAATTTTTCACCCACGTGCCACTTATACCAAGATTACAGCTTCTGGGAGTGCTAATTAGCCATGATTACAGCTTGATTGACCTCTCCTCGTGGTGCAGTGTCTGCCCCCACGAAATGGAGATCAGCCCTCCCTGCACAGGTTTAATTTGAAGGTGCACAAATTTGGGTGCTTGGTGGAATGAGGTGACACAACCTGAGCCCTCAACTCCTCCCCAGGCTGCCAAAGCCAACAGGACAATTCAACACAATGTTGTGCAGGTGAAAAAAAAAAAGCTACTCAATAAATGAAATTATTAAGATATTTATGGGCTGCCTAATGCAAAAAAAGGCATCAAATGAAACGGCTGATCATTAAACTGCATTTCATTTTCCTCTATCAATATTTAAACCTCTTCCATTAGGATAATTTTGCAGCAGCAGCACGTGCCAACCATTCACAGGCTCAGGAGTTGAACTCCTGTCGTATTTAGAAATATTTGTGGTCAAAGCCAGCACCATAAGGAGGAAGAGACCTGCAAGAGCATCACCCCTGAGGAGCTGCAGCATCTCCTCAGCAGCAGCACTGGCTCTCAGCACAACTCCTCCCTCCTGAACTCCAGAGGCGCAATTCATCGATGGAAAGGAAGGCAGCAAGGATTTGTCAGGAAACAATGGGGGAGTGAGTGCAGTGGGAAGCATTAAATTATTAAAAAAAAAGAAAAAAAAGAAAAAAAAAGAGTACTCCTGAGGAGTCTGGAGGGGACTACATGGTCTTAGGGAGCAAGGAATGGGTGGTCATTCTAAATGGGAAAGGCAGAAAACAGAGGAGAACTCTTTTCACAGAAGAGCTGGGTGGAGACAGGGCTGAGGGAGGGGCTGCACACCAAGTCAGGGACCAAAAAAAATCCCATTTTCAGCTCTACAGCAAACTCAGACACCCACAAGGCAGCAGTGGGTGACACCAGGCTTTACTGGGTCTGGTATTTGTTGAACCACTTGTGTCTCCTTGCTCAGAGTATTATTTCATGCTTAAAAATAAGGAGAAAATAAAAAGATGTTCAGAGCAGCGTGAGGGAGGGGGGAGATTTGGAAATGCAGCAGGAAAAGAAGCAGCTTCATTTCATTCCTGTGATATTGGGTGAAGTCAGGAGGAAACCCACTGGAATCAGTCACTGGGATTATGGCAGCCATGCAAAGTGGATTCCAGTTTAATTGGGTCCTTCAACCTATGAAAAAACACTCCTGGAAACCCAATTCCCCATTCAACACATATTTTCATTGACTCTCTTAAAAAAGGCTGGGGGTACCACCACCTCATTTCATATTTACTGTCCTTGACAAAATTATAGTCTTATTTTCCAAAATAAAAAAAAAAAAAATCACATTAAACAACTTGTGGTGTGATTTATTATGTTTACACCATTTGCCTGTTGCTGATCACAGGGCACCTCCAGGGACACAAACTCACTCCCTTTCTGTCAATTACAAGTTTTCAGTTGATTTTCTGTTATAAATGGAAGTAATATGTCTCTCCTGGGCTTCCTCTGAGTTCTAAGCCTTTGCTTTCCAATGCATTTTTTCCTTATTTGGCGACCATACATGGATAAGGTATTGGAAATTACAGTTATTACTCAATTTTTATTTGTTTACTACGTCTTGGTTGGCGGCTTCTCTTTATTTTGCATTATTTGATTATTATTTACTGAGCAGTCTCCAACACACTCAGCATGTTCACACTGTTCCAGGCCTTTTGTGCACCTAAGTGCTCAATTAAAAAAAATACTTATAAATTTCCCTGTCATTTTTAAACCTGAATTCTTTATGAAATTCAACAATTAAATCACCATGGCCTTTGAGGTTTACCAGGGTCATTTCCTGCTATTTATGGACCTTAAAAAACCCCAAATTACTGTTGCTAAAGAAACATAATGGGCTAAACCCCACACATTTATTGGTTTTTTAACCATGTTCAAAGTCAAGCCTTAAGTTTATGCATATCCTTTTCAAAATACGGCTTTAAATTATGTTTAAAGAATTTCAGAAATACAGAATTTCAAGGAATTACACATTTCTTCTAAGTGAGACTGAAAGATTTCATTGGGAGATCATTTACAGAACCAGGGTGATTTTACTTCTTGCAAACAGGATAAAAGTGACAACAGCAGTGGTGGAAATCCCAAACTATAATTATATTCAGGAAGTTGGAAAAGCAGAAGTTTAGGAGGGAAAAAAAAGGCACACAGACCTATGGTCAAAAGAAGGATAATTCATAAAGTTCATTTTATCCACTGTTTGCATAAATAATGTCAGCTCTTGCTCCTTGTCTTCTGGTACATCACTGCTTTACACCTGCTCAATATTGACCTGCCAGCCCCAGAATTTACACCTAAATGAGACTTCTAAAGTAGCCAGGAGTACGTGATGTGAACAATGTTCTTCTGAAAACAGATTTAAAACGTTTCAAACTGGCTGCATTTGAATTAGCCAAGTGGGTGTTTCCAAAAACAAAGCTGGTAAGAAATGAAAAGTCTTGATATTGGGGAGCATGGAACTGACTGAACAACACTTCAAAGTTAAAAAAAAACCAAAAAACCACCAAACAGAAAAAACCAACCACCAAAACATAAAAATGTTTCATGTCAATCATTGATACCCAAATCCCAATTATTTCATGCACTTCTCCAGTTCTGATTTTGCAATATTCTGCAGCAGACACACAAGGAGAAGCTGAAATATCCTGGAATTTTGTGTCTCCAAGTGGCTTTCTGCCTATCCCACAGGATGGCCTGTGCCTCCTGGAAAACTGTTTCCAAGAAAGTAATCAGGCAGAATTTAGCAATGACAGAAAGTGCAAATAAAAGGTGGAAATCTGCAGCAAACAGCTATTTTTGAATGATCTACCTTAGGTTAAAAATAATGGAAAAGTAACACTGATTTTGAGAGGATAATAACAGACTCCCTAATTAAGGCAGAAAGCAATCAGTTCATTATTTGCCCCAATTTCAGCTCAAAGTGTGATGAAATGGCAGAAAAGGGAGCAAAGTCTCTTGTTTGTGGATGAGCATCACCCAGGAGGGAGGGAGGAGCTCCAAGGGCTCACCATGAGCACTCAGGTTGGGTTTTGTGGGACAGCCACCCACAAAAATGTCCATTTAAGGGCACAGCTGCACCTCTGGATGTCTGCACAGAACCCCTGGGAACGGGCAAACAAATTACTTACAGCAGGAAATGAATTAATGAGGTAAAAGCGCATTAAGGTCCCAGAGGATGCTCTGGGTGCAAACTGTCCTCACCTCCCTGCAGGCAAATCCTTGGATCACGCTGCTGTGGGATTGGGGTAGTGGAATGTGAATGCTCCCAGGGGGATAATTTGGTTTATTTTCCACCAATTACTTCAAACCTCTCCTTCACACTTTTCCTGTCTCACTTGGGTCAATTTTCCTGCACTTAGTTCACCACCCTGAGCACCCTGTGCTCCCTACCACCAGCTGCTCTTGGTGATTCTTTCCCTGTGCCATAAAACAAGTTAACATCTCCCTCATTTCTTCTGGCAAACGTTAAAGGTTGCTTTCCAAATAAAAATCTTCTGCACTGGAGGCGTAGGACAAGGTGTTTATGTGCTCCCATAACATATGTGTAAACTAGAGCTTAAAATGTCACGAGGTGCCACTGTCAGAAACTGCAGCGTTTTGGCAATGGAAAAACAGTTCAGAATGTTGTTTGAGAGAAATTGTACACAATTTCAAGGGTTTGGGGTCTATTCTTGCACAAATTCAATGCCAGAAATTAAAAAACTATCCTAGGTATGTCCAGCTGGGAAAAACAAACCCAAGCAATGCTCAGAGTGCATTTCCAAGGGGGATCCTGGGCTGTTGGCATTCAGGTGAAAAAAGCACTGATAATGAAAAAGTCTTTAGCTGCAGTCACACTTCAGAGAACAAACTGGGCTGGTCGTTTACTTTTTGTCCATGTTCTCTATATAAAAATAATGACAATTACAAAACCTCTAGAGCTGGGCTTGAACTGTGGCCTCCAGGAGTGACGTGAGACAGAGAGAGCTGCCTCAAACAGGTGCAGTGGATTCCCAAACACTGAAATTTTATCTGAACTCTGCAGAGAAACTCTTTTGGCTGAATTTGTTGTTTGTTCAAAATGTAAACCGCGTGATGGGAATGCAAGTCCAGCTACAAAAAGTGAAGAACGTAACCCCAGAAATTAGTTTTATTCCAGAGCATAATGGCAACACTCTGATTTGAAGCTAACATATAACATTAATTGTTTTGGCATAGAAGGTGAATTATTTTATAGCTAAAATACACCAGATCAATTTTCAGCCTGCTGTGCAGGTAATCAGGCATGCAACTTCTGTGTATGGAACAGCCCAGAACAATGAGAGCACTGAGACACACACACAATATCTTGCAATTCCAATCTACCCATTTAATGAGAATATTGAAATGTTTCAGCTGAAGTTGCAAGGTTCCTACTTCAGGCTAAAACTTGATTTTCATTTTTAAACAAAACAGGGTAAGAGTCCACTTTTTTTTAAATTATTTTGGAATGAGCTTTAGTTTGATGTAAAAACAGATGTAATTCTCCAAAAATACTATTTTCCTGCTGTGTCTCAGCCTAGAGCACAGCCACAGAGCTGGCCAAGAGGTCACCAGTGCTCAGCTACCCCTGGGATGTCAAAGAGCCACTGAAGGTCCCCTGTTCCCTACACTCAACAATTCCTGGAGCTTCTCTAAATCAATCAAAGCAGCGTCACAAGCAACGCTCACCGTTGTAATTAAAGCACCAACATTTCTAAGCTCATCCTTGGGGAACAGATGTTCCAGACAGGCAGCTGATTTCTTTATTCACACCAAGCCCCTCCTGGTGAGTCCAATCCCAGGGAGCACATTCCCTGGAGCAGGGCTCAGCCTGCTGGACAGGGACCATCAGCCAGGAGCAGCTTCCAGCCCGAACACGGCTTTTCCATCCCAAACTGCTCCTCAGCTGCCAGGTCAAGCACCCCAGGGAAGCCCAGATGTTAATGAGAGCCTGACAGAACAGCTCTGCCGCCCTTGGGTTCCAGTGCTGAATAAAAATCCCCATTTCCCTTCCCCTGGAGCCGTGCAAGAGACGGATTGGTTTCTCTTTATCACAGTTCTGCACTAATTGTTCCAGACTCGCTGTGTCATTCCCAGTGTCCTGGCTCTCAGCACACTGCTCTGGATGCAGGCAGAAAAGTAAGAAAGTGCTTGAGGAAGCAATATGTAAATACATCCCCATTAGCCATATCCATTTCAAGTGACAAATTGTTCTCTTAATCACCTCCCTAGAACTTTACATTTAATTGCTGAGAGCATTTCCAGAACTCTTGTTGTGCTTTTTCAATAGCTGGAAGTATTTTAAATTGCTTCCTGCCTATAATAATTTTGAGGATAAAAAAGGCGATAGTTTTGTTTATTGCCGAACTAAAATAAATCTGATTTCTTGTGAATGTTAAATATTAGGGACATAAACCAAGGGAAACTACTGGAAATACCCAGGAGTCAACTTTCAAAGTAAAGCACCAATATTTATATGTGGAAGCAGTAATTAGCGACACTTTCATTTGATACTCTTGCACTCTTTTAGGAGAAGGTACTTGATAAAACCCTTGTGAAAAACAAAAAATTCCTTTCAGCACTCTTGTTCTGAGTGCTGGGATCAGCTGGGACTGCAACCACCTCCCTCCTGCCTCTTCCTAATCAATTATCCTGTTTCCAAAGAAAAACCCAAACATTTTAGTAGAGAAGCTAATAAAGAGCTGGAGGACAAATACCCCACAGCCACAATTTAGGAATAAAAATAAACTTGGTGAAGAGCCAAATGCAGTTATTGTCTCCAGTTTTCTCCTTTTTTCCCCAAGGCATAACTGAGATACCTGGGACTGGGTAAGTGAAAAGGTTCAACCCAATGTTTTTTCTTGCAATTTGGTTCTTTCTAATCTACTTCTCCCTTTTTTCTTTCCACCTCCCAATTCTTCCCACGATGGAATGCGGAGTTAAACAGTTCTGTGAGATTTTGGGGTAAGAAACTGCTAAAAGCTTCTTAGGTCACTCATCCACCTCTGTGTCAGCTTAGAAACACGCACTATAAAGCAGCTGAAGATGGTGCACAAATATAAAAGTAAGATGTATTAATTTCAGCCTGGAGCACAGGTTTATCAAAAGAAAAAAAAGATGCTTCAGAAAGGCTGCATTTGACAAAGTGCAGAGCAGAGTGTCTCTGCAGCATTGGTTTGGTACTGATGATGAAAATGATGCTTTGGCAGACAGAAATCACTGGAAGATCCAGCTGTGAACATGTATTATTTCCCCTCACATGGACAAACAGAAGTGTCTCTCAGGTACCATTTGATTTCAAACTGTCAGCTGAAATTTGTGCAGATGATGATGATGACACCAGCAGGACTATTGAAAAATATGTTTTTAAATAAAACTGCCATTCTTGCTTGGCAGATTGAAACAGCACAGGAACACTATGGAGTCATTTTTAAGGCCAAGGTTCTTACAATATTCAAGGTAGCACTCTCCTTAAAATACATTTTGTGCAAGAAGCTCTGCAAGTGTGATTTATTACTGATGCCAGACGGGTGTCAGCCACAACCTGCAATGAAAGCAGAAAGCAAAGGTGCAAAACCAGGATGGTGAAAGGGGAGTTTGGATGCGACATTAGGAAGGAATCCTTCCCTGTGAGGGTGTGAGCCCTGGCACAGGGTGCCCAGAGCAGCTGTGGCTGCCCCTGGATCCCTGGCAGTGCCCAAGGCCAGGGTGGACACTGGGGCTGGGAGCAGCCTGGGACAGTGGGAGGTGTCCCTGCCCATGGGGTGGAATCAAATCTTTTCAGGTCTCTTCCAACCCAAACCTTGCCACAAAACACTGATGTGCAGCAGGAAAGAAATCACATGCTGGACTTCCACCTGTATGACTTTGCTTTGAAGGTACGAAATGTTTCCAAAGCCAAATACGTAAAATTAATTAAACTTATACTTCCCTGAAAAACAGCACATTGCTATTCAGAAGTTGCAGAAGAGAAGCACTCAGAGCATCCAAATATTTCTGGCATCTGAGACTCTTCCCATGCCATGTTATTCATGAAGCAGAGCCCTGCTGGAACTTGCAGGTCTCCAAATGGCAATACAAGAGACACGAACAAAAATTTGCAAGTCTAAACACTCGTTTGGAACAGACATGACATTATTCAGTGAAGGATTTGTCACAGCAAACACTGAGCAATAAATTGGGATCTATTTTTCCATGATCTAATATTATTTCCTACCAGCATGTCACAACTCTGACACAATATGCTGTGAGCTGAATTGATCCCTGTCCTTCAAATCCAGCCTCATTTATGGATTAAATCTGCATTTATCAGGGAGTTATATGAAGAGGGAGGACAAATCCTTGCTGCTTTTTCCATGTAGGAACATCCCTGCCATACTGCATGAAACAGGAACGCAGAGCACACAAGGCTAATTAGGAATAAAGCAGAATTCCCTTCCAATTTCCAAGCAACAGCTCATCAGCTCCACAAAATTCTTATTTATTTAAGTTCTCCTGGATTATGGTCACATTCCCCATGGGAATAATGCAGCAGGAAGCACAGCAATGTAAAATTAATTTTAGTTTTTCCAGGCAAACTGAAATTTGTTGAAACGTTCAAATAACCATCAAGCAAATCTTCACTTCTACCATTAAAAGTCATCATTGCCTCCTCCCCTCTTGAAGAGCAGAAACACCTCTAAAATCCAAAATCAATGTCAGACGAGGAAAACTGCACTAAGCAAATATAAATCACAATACACAGAAATAGAAATAACAGCTGAAGAAAAGCTACACAAAAATCACAATGCAGAGTGCAGTAGTAACAGGAGGTAAAACCCTGCAGGAACTCAGATTTGCTTTACTGAGGGCTTTGTCACTCGTTAGATACCAATTTTGGAACAAAATCAATAGCAGAGAAAAATCATTTTTAGATCTCCATATGTCTAGCTTTTCCCACTCTTGGCAGAATGGGCAAAAATTAGCATCACACGAATGTTTTTTAACCAGCTGCACATTAACTGCGTCCAACATTAAGTTTGGGATATTGAGATGTTTGTTGGATTGACAGCCCTTTAAAACCATTAAAGACATAACAGTAACACAGTAAAAAGTCAAAATAGCTGCAGAGATTTCAGTGCAGTTTAAAGGTTGTACCAACTGGAAAAGTAGGTTGAGAGCTCCATAAATCCATTTTTGATGTTACTTTGAGGATGTGGGTGAGATCATTTACTGATTTTTGGTGGCAAAAAAAAAAGGGTGTTTTAGCAGGTTCCCTGCAACAGAATTCAAAGATCAAGAAGTATGGCCATGCAGAATGATGACAGATGAGCATCTTAATTATCCAAACATCACTGCTCAATTATGATACAACTCAGAGTATTTAACACAAAACCAGCCTGGATCAGAAAAATATTTGGGGCGGGGGAAAGTCTTCACACTCAAAGCCATCATTTACCAAATCTTCTGCTCAGTAAATCCCAAACAACGCTGCTAAAAATGGGAATTTGATGGAATTTCCAGAAAGGGGAAACGTGGTAACTCTAAAGGAAGTATTGGAGTGGTTTGTGATTTGCAAATGGAATTTCATTGTTGGTTTAATGCTGGATGTCCACACCTCAGTGGAGCTGGAACTGCACGCTCAAAAGGACAAAACCACTGCTAACTGCAGCAATAATTTGCTCCTTGCTGAAAAGGGACATTTGTATGAATTATGTAAATATCTGTGCCTAAGATAAGCAAGGGAAAAAATATGATAAATTGTAGAAGGGAAGCAATTTTCTTTTTCCATACTATGAACTGGCATTTCTTTGGGGATGAGCGTTGGTTGCTATTGTAACTGGGATGCTGTACATGGAGGAATAATCACTATTTAATCAAGTCTCTTCTTGCAAACTCTTTACAGAGAATGCAAGAAATAAGTGCAATTAAGTTAGCAAGCTCTTAGAAACTGCACAACGTGCCAGAAAACAAAAGCAGAGTATTCTGGGGGTTACAGGGGGAGAGGAAACAAGCTGGTGGAGAAGGTTTTTAGAATTGGTGTTGTCTGGAATTATTTGACAGCTCAGCGCAATAAATACAGACTCAAACTAAAAAAAATAAAAATAAAAAAAAAAAGCTAGCTCACTGATCTGGAAAGGGCTGAACATCCCTCAGGCCAGGTCAGCTGGTCCTAAACCATCCCTGCTCTTCCTAACAAACCACTTCTGCTTCCTGGCTGGATGTTTTATCCCAGACTTCCTGCCCTGCATCCCACCCTGTCTGATGTCACCTTGCTGTGGCTTTATTTCAGTGAGGATTTTTTTTCCTACCTTGCTCCGTGTCTCCTGAGAACTTTAGCAGTTAATCCTCCATCTCTCAGACAGACTCAAGGGCTTGAAATAATTCTGGTAGCAGTTCTCTACCCCATTTGGTAATTCTGGGAGTGCTCAGCTCATTTTTTTTTGCATGAATACCACAATTAGTGCAGGGGTGTCAATCATGTCCCATCTGCTGACTGCAAGAGGAATTCTCACCTCTTCCAACCAGTGTTCTCAGCACCATGAGCATGTCTGGCATCAACTCCTGTTCCACACCTCAAACTTAAACCTTGCCAGAGTCAGAGAGAGTTGTCTCAGCTTGGCCATCACCTCTGGGTGTAAACCCACACACAGGACACAGCTGTAACAACAGCTGGGGCAGTTCAGACTTTGGACTGCATCTAGAAGGAAAATTTAATCATTCTAATTCTTACAGATAGCTGGGAGAATGACCCATTTTCTCAGCTGCTGAAAGACAAAGCTGTTGTAAGGCTATAAAGATGATTTAAGAGCATGTATCAGTTTAGAGGGGAAAAAATTCTGCAAGCTCAGACAGTTGTAAAATTGCCACTTTATGGCTGTGTCTGCTTGGACTCTGCCAAATTTATGAGGCCACAACACCTATATTATTGAATATAATGTCTAGCTTCTATTACCTTGTCTTTGCAATCAAACCTAATGTTTAACACCCCAGCCCTTCAATAAGGACACTCCGTATCAATTAAAAACAATAAAACCAGTTCCTCTCAGATATTACTTGAGCCCCAATAGCAATTAGTCAAAGACTGAAGATGCAGAATGAGGGATGGAAGGTACTTGCAACTTTTGGTCCAGCAAGAACCCATACATCCACTTTTCTCACTCCCTCAGTGCAGCAGGGGTTTAAAGTACACAGCATCACCCCATCCCACCACAGAATGTCTTGACTGCAAGAACACAGGCAGACACCAGCACTGTTAAACACAACCATCTCCTCTCTGCAATTCCCTGCTCTCAGGGAAAACTGGATTCATTGAGGCTCAGCAATTGTGAAATTGGGCAGAACGTAACTCCAGAAGATACTGCATTAATTACAGGAAATCTCATAAAAATCAGACACATTAAGTGCACAGAAATTACCAGGAACCGGAAAGGCGTTTCAAGATAAAAGTAAATCCTCTTAAATACTTCCCTCCCTCCTCCCTTGTTTTTGGTTTCTTTCTCCCTGCATTTACTCCAGAACTCAGATTTTGCTCTGATTCTGTTCTTGAGCATTCCCAGGGATGCTGCCCAGCCCCACCAGCCCCGAGGGTCCCCCCTTACCTCCAGCCCGGGGCGGGGTCCCACAGAGCAGCACGACCCCCTGGCCCTCCCGCACCGACACCGGGCTCCTCATCTTCGTCCTGGAGCTCTCCACATCTGCCAGGGAAACACAAGTGAGCAGGGCATCAGCAAACACCCAGAGGCAGGAGACTGGCACCCTGCAATGCCCTCCCAACTCCTGCTCTGCAGCTGCACCCGCAGACCCAGAGCAGCAGAAGGAAAGGCACGAGGGAGGATGACAGAATTAGGGCTGAAAGGAACTGATCTGCAGAGAGATAATTGAACAGATCCTGTGGCTAATTTTGTTCTTATGCCTGGCTTCTGCTATCCTGACTTTGATAACCAAAAAGGAGCCAACGACTTAAAAATAGGTCCTTAAGCCACCGTTGCTTTGGAAATGGAGGCTATGGTGAACATGGCAACAAGATCCTAGTAAGCTCCCATGTTTAATGTAAAATAACATTAATAGCAGCTATTCAGAAAACAGATATGGATCTTTCCCAAGAGAAAGGAAGCTCCTGGATCAGATTCCTGCAGGAGAATCACTAAGCCAGAGCTTTGCACCTCAGTGTGCTGACCCAGTGCTCTGCTCTGCCTGGCCTCGGGTCTCTGGGATTATTTTCAGCTGTGTAAGGATCACAGGACACTCTGAGGTGGAAGGGATCCACAAGGATTATTGAGTCCATCTCCTGGCCTTGGACAGGACAGACCAAAAATCACACACAGCATTGTCCAGCACTTCTTGGGGGGGAAGCAAACGCTTCAGTTTCCATAAATGCAAATATTTTATCATAAATTTGGATTGGCTTTCCCTCTACCTGGTGAGTCAAGACCTAAGAAAAGTTGTGCCTCATTATACCCTCAAACTAAGCTAAACACAACATGTAATACACACCAAGATCAAAGTCCCACACTAACAAAAGCTTTTCCATAAATAAACCATATATTTTTCCGTAACAGAAAAGCAGGCAATTTCTTTTAAAAAAAACCCTGTTTATAACATTGTATAGGATACTAAACCAGCACAGTCTTTAAATAAGGCTGTCTTTATAACCAAGCATAATAGGAGCAGTGAGTTGACCAACAGTAGCTATTTCCCCCAAATATAGTGGTTTTTATTACTGCAAAGCAACAGCTGTTACAGTGAGAACACTGAATAAGAGCGATTAGAATTTCAATGCTTCCTTTAAAGAATGCTGCAGTAGGAGAGTGTTGTACAATCCTTTGTTAGTGCACGTGAAGTTCACAGGAATGTTTCTCAGAAGGGCTGTTTTCTGCTTTCCAAGTGAATTTCCACACAGGTATCCTCAGAATAAACCCAGATCCTTTTGCTGGACATGATGTAGAAGTCAAATACAACCCCAGCCAAACTGATTTCACTCAGGGATCAAAACAGCACAGCCTTACATTATCATTTCAGGCCTTTCAAGCATCTTCTCTTTTCCCCACACATTCATCAGCTGCCCAACACCATTCCCCACAGGAGCTGGAGCACCTCAGACAACACACACGGTTCTGTTTCAGGATGAATCACATCCAAAGAATTAGTACTTTACATGTAAAAATAATTTTAACCACATTTTGCCCTCTTACATCACAACCATCACAAGTCTTAAATCTTAAATAATACCATTTCCATAACTGAAATGGGGTTTTAAGCCCGTGTGTTCATTTATTGCAACTACAGACCCTCAGAACCTTCCTTGTCTTTGTGTTGTCCAACAAATTGTAGGGGCAGGATGGGATTGGGCTGGGAGCACCTTGGGAAGGGGTGTGGGACATGCTGGGGGATTGGGAAGGCAATAATCCCAGAAGTACCCAGAGAGGACCACCAATGTTGTAAAACTTGGAATTATTAATCATTGATTGCAGATGAAGACTGTTTTCACAGGAAAAAGAGTTTTTGGGGAGACAAGAAGCAATGCACATCCATCCAAAAATGGAGAATATAAGCTATGCTAAAATAAAAGAATGATTTTCCACAAATTAGCAGGAAGCTCCTCATCCCACCTTCCAGAGCAGCTCAACTACCAGACTCACCACACAGCTGCCAAAAAATACCATCACTTAATTTCTCTACAAACTTCTGCATTTCTCTTGTGTGGCACAGCTTTGAGCACAATGAAAAATCAGCATGCAAAAGAGGAGCAGGATCCTTTATTAGCATGACACAGTGAAGTCCCAATCTTTGACCTTGGAGAGCACTGGCTGCTTCTAAACAAGATGCTGGTCTGATTTTCAGGTGTTGCTGCAGCAGATTCAGAGGAGTGAAGGTCAAATCCTGGCGTGTTTGGAAGTATAACAAAAGGGATTGTTTATCCTTGAGCTTCTTTGTTAGGTTTCTGTTTGATTTTTTTTTAATAAAGCCACTATCCCAAGCACAATAACACGGGGGAGTAGAGCTTTATCTTCTCACAAAACTTATTATTACATGATCTCATTGGGAAGGGACATGAAGTCCTCAGGGTAAATGAAAAACCTTAAAAGGTGGACTAATAATGGCAAAGCTTGTTTATTTTTACAGATTGAATTGTATCCCTGAAATCAGAGGCTCTTTTCCTGCTGAAATGTCTCAATAGATAAAATGTAACTGGAAGCAAAGAACAGAGATCAGGACAGAAGATGGTTTTGAGGAGTGCTGAGTCAGAACAGCACTCGCTTTTCAGCACCCATGGGACAACAATTTCCCAGTGTTCAGTGAAAGAAAAGGCCAGAAGCACCTGAAGTATTTCTGCATTTTATCTGCTGGACTAAAGACTGGTTTATTCACCAGCAGATTTTTAAAACTCTCTCAAACTGGTCACCAAACTGAAGTGCTTTCATTAATTTCTTTTGCCTTAATCTTTTTACTTCTTCCTTGCATTTATTACACTTCACTCCTAATCTCCTTTCATCTGAAATGCAACTATTCATGGACAAAATTAACAAGTTAATTACCTAACCCTACCAGGCAAAGGCTCTAATCCTGCCACTGAAAATATTTTGGTGAAAATGTTACAAAAATCCTGACTACAAGGGAAAAAAAATCCAACATAAAAACCAAGCTAGTCCTGTAATTTGTGAATTAAATGCTTTTATTGCCTGTTTATAGTTTGCCATATAGAAGGAAGTTAAAAATTAGCAACTGAGGCTTTCTGACTCCTGAAACAGCATTTTCTTCTCCTTTCCCCTGCTAATACATGCATTTGCCTCATTGCTTTAGTACCAAGTCCATAAAGTTGTATCAACTGAAATCCACATGCCATTGCAGTAAAACAGAGAAAAAAACCCCCACAATTCTGCTTTGTTGAAAAGTCTTTGATTCTGCCCAAAGTGAGAACAACAAAGCAAGTTCCTGCCCATACAGAAAGGATGTGGGAACTGCATCTTCCACTGGGCTCTCTCCTTCTGTTTGATAAGCCAAGTTTTCAGTCTCAAGCACTGAGACCCAAAGTTGCTGATAAAGATTCCAAGATTTGGAGCGACAGTCATGCGAGTATCAAACCTGAACCAGCTGCATCTGGACACTCCTGTGATACTCAGGACAATTAAAAGACATGGATTTGTGGATTCATGAGGGGAAAACACGACCTGGAGCATGTCTGTAAGGCAAAGGGGACTGAAAACAGTGACACTTTCTAAAAGAATAAACCAGAGCTCATCTGCAGGGCTCGCTGAGCACATTCACTGCCAGCACCTCCCAGATGGTTCTGCTCTCTGGAACCAAGAAGGGAAGCAAAGGAATGGGGCAAGATCACATCAAATACCACAGCCAGGCTTTGAAAAGACACTGAACATCCTGCTATGAAAAATTCAGGGCATTCCTGATGACAAAGCTGCTCCACACACACAACTGCTGGCGTGTGGCAGTGCTGAGTTATGTTGTATTTTGTCAAGAAACCTGTGTGATATTTCACCCCCAGACACCAATTCTGTACACAGAGACTTTGTAAGATTTGCAGGCACTGCTAGAATTTACACCAAATCCTATTTATTATTTTTAAATAATACACAGAACACATTCGCTGTGAGAGGAGCAGGATTCAGTTTTCCAACTGTTTTTTTAAATTCAGTTTTCCAACTCCAACTCCAGCAACACTCAAGCATCTCATCACACTTGCATCAATTGCTCTTTATTGTCAACACTTGTTTATTAGCAATTCTACCACGTTTTGAAAACTGCAGAACAAGGATTCAAGCTCTACAAACATAATTGTCCCTTAATAGCCACGAGAATATTTATTGTATTGCTGCATCAGACTCACTGTTCTTCAAAGGAGCAGAACTTGTTAAATATACTTTAGGTATAATTCCGTATTGGTAGGATGTTCAAGTGCCTAAATGAGTCAGACAACCAAACCTAAGCTGTTTTCTTGAGTGGGTAATTCTGAAGTGAGGACTCTGTTTGATGTCAGCCCATAATGAAGCACTAATTCACAGCCCACTCGCCCTGGTAAAAGTCACATTATTAAAAGGATCGGAAATTCCACTCTCTCAGCTCTTGAGGGCAAATAACAGCCTCAGCACGTTGTAATAGCTATGCTGGTAATGAGAACTGCTGGAGAAAACAGACTAACACCAATTTGTTTCTTTAAAAAGAAAAAACAAGCAAAAACAACAACAAAACCCAATAAACTTCACCATCAGCCCCTAACTCACCTGTGTGCATGAACAAACCTTCCTCACTCACCCTTTACCCCAAAATTGGCTATTCCAAGGCATTTCTGTGGCCATGAATTCTGGATTTCTTTAGACAGGCTCCCAAAACTGAAGGTACACTTTGCATAATTCATTTCCAACAGGATATTTGGGATGTTCGGGGTGCTAACCTCAAAACACTGCCTTGAAAAACACCACACCAAGGCTGCACCAGTGCAAAACCTTCTGCTGCCTTCCCAGGGCCTGCCTCGAGCTGGGAGAATCACACTGAGGTGGGAGCAAGGGATGAGACCAAAAATTATCTCTGTAATCAATTTCTGCTAGGCAGAGAGAAAGAGAGAGGCTAAAAATATTAACAGTGAATAAAGCAGGCAGGGTGGGAATGATTTGTCACTTGAGGAGAGATTCAGAGGCTCTGGGGAAGCATCTCCAGGGTCTCACCTGGTCAGGCTGGTGCTTCAGGAAAACCACAGAATTCCACACCAACCTCTACAAAATCCCTTTCTGCTGTGCCACATGGCTGGACTTGCATTTTATGCCCTGAAAGCTCCAGGGAAGGGAAAGCAAAACAATCTCCCACTCTTTAAGGCTCATTTTACACTCAAAATGCTGCTCAGACAACTCCAGAGTTTGGAAATATTGCCCCAAATCTCTGCTCACATCAACCCCACCAGCAGAGCCCATTTGAGTGCTCGTGCAGCCACAGAAATATTGCCAATAAAATACAGCAAACCTCAGTGCAGAACACACCCTGCAGGTTGTTTCCATCCCACAAAATGCTGAATATCTCACAGGTGAGTCCTGCTGGGATGAACAGGCTGCTGGAGCCAGGTGCAGTGAACAACCAGCCAACAGCAGAAAAAAAACAAAAACCTTACAAATCTTTGAAACTCTTCCCTTTCCCTTCAATCAACTTGAGGTGCAGGAAAATATGAAACAGGAGAAAATTAAATGCTCTTACACCAATTAAAGGAGAATAATTCAAAAGTCTGTGGTATAGAAACACAAGTAGGAAAAGCTAAAAAAATAAATTGTCACAGATGTATCAGAGCGTGGTGAACAGGAGATGCCAGCGTGGGAAGAGGGAGAAGAGTTTGCAATAATGAAAAAAAAGAAAGATGGACAGAGAGGGATGAGGTGATTTCTGGGCTCTGTAGAACTGAAGGAAGGGACCAGAGACAGCAGAGATTTAAAAAAAAAAAGCAATAAAAGATATTAATAGCATAAAAGTTGAGTCAACACCCGATAAGCAGGGAGTATTTTTCTTTAAACACGTTTTGCACTGGCAAAATTGCACTGAAAGAACTGGGAAAAAAAACCCAGAACCAAACCAAACCAAACCCTAACAGCATTACTAAGGAAATGCATGTTTTGAAAGNGGACCAGAGACAGCAGAGATTTAAAAAAAAAAAGCAATAAAAGATATTAATAGCATAAAAGTTGAGTCAACACCCGATAAGCAGGGAGTATTTTTCTTTAAACACGTTTTGCACTGGCAAAATTGCACTGAAAGAACTGGGAAAAAAAACCCAGAACCAAACCAAACCAAACCCTAACAGCATTACTAAGGAAATGCATGTTTTGAAAGAAAAATGTTCTCCAATAGGTATTTCCAAAAATATGCCTTTCATAAATTCCTATTATCTGGGAATTACCACTCAACTCCAGGCAAGCACAGCACTGAACAAAGCAATTCAGGCAATTTGAGGAATATCTCAGGAGGCAAGGATGTTTGCTCAAGGAAATTATCCTACAGTCGACTTCTCAGATGCAACACAGATTTTTTTTTTTTCCTCTAACACTTTCCCAAAACAAGCCCTAAGAACATCCTGACAGTCTACGAAGCACCAGCCCTCCTAACCACAAAGCAGGTTTAGTGCTGGAGAACACCAGGCCATTCACATTTTAATAGTTAAACAGATGGCTAAAGCCCTGCCAGATCTAGCTCTAATTATCTGAAGGTTTGTTTATTTATTAAAAATGCAGCAGTGTTCCCAAAAAGCCTTTCCTCAATAAATAAATCAATGAAAACCATCCTACAACAGCTCAGTTTTAAAGCACTGGGAACATGCTGTTGACAGTGGGATTTTTATTTTTCCTGCCACTTACTTCACTCCTTTATGTTTGCAAAGATGCCACCTTCCATGGAGAAATGGACAGATTCTGCCCCAAGCACTACCAAATATCCATGACCAGAAAGAATTCCTGGGATATGGGCAGCCAGGATCTGTCATTTCCTCCCCTCACAAGGTATGGAGCACCAGGCACAGATCCCAGCTCTGACTGGGGCCACCCAGGCCAGGACAGATGTGACAGTGACAAAGCACAGCCACAGCAGATGGAGAAGGCTCCTGCCCACAGGGGTCTCACCCCGGCTGCTCTCCACACCTCCAAACCTCCAAGCTGTGATTCAGCAGAAAAATCCAATGTTCACTGGCCTTCCAAAGAGTGGTGTTCTCATCCAAATGTGGGGCCTTACCTGGGCTGAGCAGAATAATATGAAATATTTTGTTGTATGTGCAGTGAAATCAATCATCTCCCCAACCATCAGCTACAACAGTGAAATAATGTGCCAAGAATAAGAGACCCAACCTTCACCCATTACTTACCCTGCCAAAATCACCCCGTGCCATTTTCTGTTTCAAAATCAGCTGGGTTTTATTTCCAGATCCAGCTGCTGTTCAGTATTTTTAACTGGACATGTTAAACACTAATGGACTTTTATTTTTTCTATTTATTTTAATAATTCTCCTGTTTAGTGGTTTTCAACCTCAGGTATGTTATGGCTCAAGTCTTTAATAAAAGAAACACAAGGGAACCTGGAGAAGGTGACTGTTTCTACATAACTAAATTCAATAACCCACTTTAAATAAGCTGTAGAGAGGATAAGGTGGAAGGATAGATTCATACTGTAACAAAAATAATATTTACAGAGGAATTTAGGAGAAATTAAAACTTTTAATTCAGTTACTGAAGATGAAAAAGAGGCAGAAATAAAAGTAAGATGTTTTCAGAGCACATCTGCCTGGCTCATGCAGAGGAAGAACAGTTATTTCACTGTATTAACCATTCACATCACAAGTTGAAGGAAGAGGTGGGCGAATTTTCACGTTTGACAAATAAAGTGCCTCAGACTCAG
>VZUA01007051.1:9574-35309 GCA_013401035.1 Horornis vulcanius
TGGGCTCCGGCAATGCCCCTCAGTGCCAGCAATGCCCCCCCAGTGCCAGCAATGCTCCCTCACGGCTCCAGCCCTCGCCCCGCTGGGCCCGGCGAGCCGCGCGCGCCCTCTGGCGGGCAGCGCCGCGCATCCCCAGGAAAGGGGAGTCGGCCCCCGAGCGCCGGCGCCGCGCCAGCTCTCTCCAGCTCCTACCGCAAGGTCTATCGGTATCCGCACCATGAAATACTCTGCTGCGTTTATATAGACTATTTGGACTAGCGTTTTCAGTCAGGTAACACACCCAGGAAAACAGGGTGAACACATGACTGTACAGACTGAGGGAGAGGCATGGTATGACACAACAGAAGACCCTTTCAGAATATCATAGAATCATAGATTCACTTACGTTGAAAAAGACCTCTAAGAGGATCAAGTTCAGTTGTTAACTTGTCACTGCCAAGTCCACCACTAAGCCATTTCCCCAAGTGCCACATCTATACATGCTACTTCCTTGTTCCAATGTTTGACAACCCCTTCAGTGAGTAAATTTTTCATAATATCCAGTCTAATCCTGGTGCAACTTGAGGTTATTTCCACTTTCAGAATAAAAGCAGTTATCCATGCATCCCAACAGCATGCAGTGATTTACAAAATTACAACAAAAAAGCACACCACTAAACCCACCTTCTCTTCTTGAAGAGCCTGTTCCAAGTTACTATACTTTCCCACTAAAGCCTGAGGGGTTATGGTACTGCAACATCAAAAATCTGCCTTTCAAACCAAAATTCCTCTTACTGTGGCTTTTAAATGTAGTTTGCCCATCTTTTTTTTTTTTTTTTTTTTGACAGATCTATCAATGGAAGCAATGGAACTCTACATGCAAGAGTGAAATAAAAGCTGCTAAATAAATAGGTTTGGGGATATATTTCAACAATTTAAAAAATTCAGCATTGCTCTGAGACAAACATTTGTACCATTTGGGGTTTAGGATACTTTTTTTTATCTCCACAGCCATTCTTTAAGTACATGTTTCCATTTTCCCTTCCTCAGTGAGCATAAAACTCTGACTGTAAAAGTACCTGTTCATGCCATACACATGCCAGCCTGTGGGCATTGATCTCTTTTAGTTTTCATTGCAATTTTTATTGTGTATTTTTACTTTAGCTTGGATCTCTATATTTCCATACAGTGACTAAAAAGCACCAGGCAGCCCCCAGTGTGCTATTTTTGATCACCTAATGAAAATTTCCATTACCACTGTAACTTTAGAAATGTTATATTCTTTTATCAACATGGTATGCAATTGACGCTATGCCTCATTATTTTTAGGTGGTATTTGGATTTTCACTTTAAGCATTACCTCAGCAGTCCTATGTGTCATTGTTATTTCTCTGTGAATTAAGGTGGCCCCATAGAACACAAAAACAGGGAAGGGCTTGAATCCTTTTTGCTGAAATGATGAGGCTGAGTCAGCTGCTGCACTGGGAGCTGGTGGCTGTCAATAGCTGTCCTTCATCTACTGGCAATCCCAAATGCATGAGTATTTAAGATGTTTGATGAAGACTAAATAAGGGAACTATTATCTTTTTTTAATAGGAAAAAAACCCAAGACAACCCCCCAAACGAACAAACAAACAAACCAAGCCCTCACAACCCAAAACCTGCAACTATTGCCCATGACTGCCTCCTATCAAAGTCCTGCAGAGAAGGCAGAGCTGTTGGATCCTTGCATGGTTTAACCCCAGGCAGCAGCCAAGCAGCGCACAGTCACTCACAGCTCTACCAGCAGGATCAGGGAGAGAACCAGAAGGGTAAAACCCGGAAAACATGTGGGTTGAGACAGTTTAATGGGGAAAGCAAAAGCCAAACACACACAAGCAAAACAAAACAAGGAATTAATTCACTGCTTCCTATGGACAGGCAAGTGTTACGAAGCCAAGTAACGCAGAGTCCCCAGGCAGGTGCAAGAGAGAGCCCTTTATTGCAAAAACCCAGGCCTTTTTAAGCAGTTAGCCCATTATCAGGTACATTCCATTTAAGCAAAACAAATGTAATTCAACCAACTGCCACAGACCATGATGTGAGCATGTAATGGTTATATAACTTGTTTTTCTGCCTCCAATTCAGCTGAGTCATTTTCCCATAGTCCTTTTCCACTTAGCCAAAGTAGCAGGCCTGAGCCACAATTTTACAAGGGTGGCAAGGCCCTTATAAGGATTTACCTCTATGCAACAGGCAGGTGGTCAGCCATCTCCAGGAAAGCAGGACTCCATCACCTGTACCCACTACTTGGGAAGACAAAAAACCATCACTCCCAACATCCCCCACTTCTTCCTTCTTCTCCCACTTTATTTACTGAGCATGATGTCATATGGTCTGGAATATCCCTTTGGTCAGTTTGGATCACCTGACTGTGTCTTCCTCCAACCTTATAGACAGAATATACAATGGGAAACCTTTCTTACAATAAAGGAATAAAAATATTATATTCAATCCCATGAAACTCACCAGATAAAACTACATCCTGAAATGATGAAGAAATCAATTGTAGATATTTTATTTTACCTGTAATGCAATGTAACAAATATCCCCTAGAGCAAGAAATTATGTTAATTCCAGTAATACAAGCAAGATAAGGAGATGGCCGCTGATAAAGAAATTACACATCATCAGTGAAAATGCAGCTGACATGACAGCAAATGCAATAATAATAACTCAGTCACAATCAAGGACTATAAAGAGAAATCATACAAGAGAAGAGCTTGGAGATAATTATATTCACCACTGAAATCAGATGTATGGAAACCTAGCAAGGGAAACTTTAAAATCAGAAGGCCCTGAGTTACCATGCTGATACATGTACATATGAGAATGTGGTTTTTGTGTCCCTCTAGGCAGACACATTCTACTGTAGTGGGGTAGCACCTGAACTTCTTAATCATAACAGTACATGGATGTCAAGTTTTCATCAATAGGCACCATTGATAAGTGTATCTACCCTCCTCTTAAAGTAAACGGATACTTTGTGAAACAATATTAACTATAAAGGTCTTAACTTTTCAGCAGTCATTTAGCAAGGAAAAACAGTTGTGTAGCTTGGAAACATATGCTCCAGGCACGATCACATGATTTATTTTCTTATCTTTAGATTTATACTGTCTTTGTATTAAGTGGGGTTTGTATGAGCCAAGCACTGATCTTTGACTTTTGAGATACAGGCTAATCATCTTCACTCACTACATACACTCTCTGGCACCCTGTGCAGCAACTTGACATCAATGTATTAAAAGAAGGTTATCACAGTTGCCAGTTTTGAAGCACAACTGCTGCTTCATATTAAGTTGCTCAATTTTTAAGATGAAAACATAAAAGTATAATGGGCTCTTATAGAGACTTGCTTACTCCACATGACTCTGCAGCTAGGTCAAATTAAGCACCAAGCCCAGTTTGATGCAAACAAGAATGAGATCAAACAACTACTCTCTAACAAGAAAACCTCACACATTAGACTTCTCAATGACACATCAAAGCTCTGCGAACAGAAACGTTTTAAAGCTTTATGCAATTTGACCCAGCCACACCTACAAGGAATGAAGGCTGCAAGGAGAAATCCTAAGAATAGATCTAGTTTTTATTGTACACAGACCTGTAAGTGCTTTTATGAAGAGATAAAAATCTGTTCATGCTCCCATGCATTAGCTCTCCTTTGTAGTTTTGAAAGGTGTTCCCCATGTATGTAAGAGAAGCGAACAGCTTCCACATAGGTAGAATGTGTGATCCTTTTAATGAGGCGCTTCTTTCATACTCAGGAGCCCTCTTCAATGACATAGCTGAAACTGCTCATTAACTGATGACGTTCAGGCCTCAACTAATGAAGCAGAGAAAACTCTAGAAGCCATCTGCCGTAATAAAATGGTTAAGAAAGGGAAAGCAAAGTTCTGAAAGAATCCAATTCTCTTAGCAGCTGTTGAAAGTATACATGTTCCACTTCACAGAATATCCTCGGGTGGAAGGGACTCACTGGTCCAGCTCCTGGCCCTGCACAAGACCATCCCCAGGAGTTACATCATGTGTCTGAGAGCAGTCTTCAAACACTTTTTGAACTCTGTCAGGCTGGTGCTGTGGCCACTTCCCCGGGGAGCCTGTTCCAGTGCCCAAACACCCTCTGGGAGAAGAACCTTTTTCCTGATATCCACCCTAAACCTTCCCTGACACACCTTCAGGCCATTCCACTACCATAAGAATCCCACTGACCAACGGACTGCAGCTGAACCGTGCTGAATAGATGGGGGGCATACCTGTCCATGCCCCTCAAACTAGAGCTTCCACCTGGGGGAAAGAGGGTCATTTGAGCTGAGCTTCAAGATGGTCAATAAGCATTCCAGAGGAACCAGTCCTCCCCATACATGGCCCCAAAGGCAGCTTGCTGCACAGCCAGCACCCACAGCACAGCCGGGAACTGGGAACACCCCACAGACCCTGCACGTGGTGGTCCTAGGCAGGGGGAGGAGAAGGAGCTGGAATTTCAGTGGTGGAAGGACATAAGTCCACAGGAAAACTGGCTTCAGCTGGGAAGTTTATCCACAGATAAACTGTTTTCCAAGGGATACAATGCTGTTACCATGGACAGAGAGAAACCACAAACCCTCAGCAAAGTAAGTTTCAGAATCAGACACACTTATGTATTTTTTCCTCCCTGTAAATTCAAGCAGCTGGGAGAAGGGTGGCAATCAACACCTAGGTCTGTCCATTTAGTTTAAGGTATCAGTGAGAGCACAATTAAAGTATCAGACTGGTAAGATGTTGTCTGATCTTTTTACAATTTCGCATGGCAATAACACAAAAGCAACCAACAAGGACAATTTCTCCAGGTTTTGTGGCAGTGCAGATAATTGTATGAAAATAGTATGATTCAAATAGCAACAACCTAAAACCAAATGGTGGTACTTTCCTATTTACCTCTCACCCTTTCCCTTCAAAACTGAATACACAGAAGTATTTCAATGTGCACTTAAGATCATAGTTATACTGCAGATTTTGCCAGGCCTGAACCCAGGACTCAGATCATGGGATTTNCGGCCGCGCCACTGTCAGCCGCGCTCTCGGGCCCCTTCCCCGGTGGCCGCGTGGTGCGGCTGCACCCGGTTGTGCTCGCCTCCATCGTGGACAGCTTCGAGCGGCGCAATGAGGGCGCGGCAAGGGTCATCGGGACGCTGCTGGGTAAGAGCCGCCACCCTGCCCTGCCCGCCGCAGCCTCTCCCCGCGGCGCCCCCCTTATCCGCTGCCCTCCCTCTCTCCTTCCCGCAGGGACCGTGGACAAGCACTCGGTGGAGGTCACCAACTGCTTCTCCGTCCCGCACAACGAGTCTGAGGATGAGGTACGGAGGCGGCCCGGGCGAAGCGGGGGTTCTCTGGTTCTCTCGGCGGGGCGCGACCCCCGCACCCCTGCTGCTGGCGGCCTGTGCCCGTGTTGCCCTCCCGGCTAAGCACTCTGTAACCAGCTGTCTTGGCACTCTCCCGTTTCTCAGGTGGCTGTGGATATGGAATTTGCCAAAAACATGTACGAATTGCACAAGAAGGTGTCTCCTAGCGAGATCATCTTGGGCTGGTAAGTTCTCCTTCTGCAAGAATATGCAAGTAGTTCTGTTGATTCCTTAAACTACTTAAAATACATAATTCACTTTGTCACTGATGGCAAAGCAGAAGTATTAATGCCTGTGACAGTCCAATCTTGCAACTCTTGTTATGCAGCCAGTGGTAAAGCTCCTGCAGCTCATAAAAAGAAGAGACAGTATTGGAGACTTAAAGGATTTAGTTTTGTTTATGTCTAGCAAGGTATCATAGAGGAGAGATGTGTTAGAGAATGTGTGCACAGCTTTTTTAGAAGAACTTACTACCTATAATACAACCTGTACCATGGAAGTTAACTGGTTAGAAAGAAGGGAGAATACAAAAGAGGCTTTTAATGTACCAAAAGTGTCAAGAGGAATCACTGATACCAGCTTGAGTGCTTAGTTCTCTGCTGGAAGTATCTGTGTGTGGGATGTGAAGCAGGATCAGTACAGTGTTATGGGAACAGAGTCTGAGTGTGTGGCACAGTGTGTTTATCACTCTTTTCATTTCTGATCCTACAAAATGGCTTCATTTTCTTCCTGTGGAGCAAGCTTTCTCAACAGCCCTCCAATGGCACAGCAGAGTGCAGTTCCAGTGACAGGAGTTTCCCTGAGGATGTGAGATGCTAATTGTAGAGCAGTTAAAGGAGCTAGATTAACAGGTTAGACTTCCTGCAGAGGGATGGGTGATTTGTGGAAGACAGAATTTGTTCAAGTTTGTTTGGTATGATTTGGCTTACACAGATGGAAAAAGCTGGTTCTAGAACACGGTGACAGGTAACTGAATATTAGGTGTCTGCTGTCAATTTAGTGATGTTTTATGGCTGGTACTACAACACTGGCCCTGTGCATATTTTGGGAGTGGTTGTGGCCAGCCTGTGATTCTTACAATTTTAGGGACAAGTGGCCATAAACTAAAAAATCCTAGGTTAAAACACTTACGTTTAGTATGCTGCTACAGCTCAGTGTTTGGAAGTCAGTGTTTTAGGATCCAAACCTGTTAAATAGCAACAATACAAAACACTGGGCTCTTGAATGTTGGAAGAATGGCTCTTCAACGTGTGTTCTTTTGAAGGTATGCAACAGGTCACGACATCACGGAACACTCAGTCCTGATCCATGAGTACTACAGCCGGGAAGCACACAATCCAATCCACCTCACTGTGGACACAAGTCTCCAGAATTCACGCATGAGCATTAAAGCCTATGTCAGGTACTCTGGGAGGCTGCATTTCTGGGAGGGGAGCAAGCTAAATTACTGAGAGACACCCTGTCAGGGTAACAAGAAATGTAGTAGCAGGGTGCAGTGTCCTCTTTTGGACAATATTGTGCAGTAGTTAAACATAGTGACGAGCCAGAGATCATGGCTTACTTCTCATTGGAATGTCTTGATCATTGTATGTAGGCTGAAAGACTTAATTAACTGAAACCTCATTGGGGTGGGGAATTGTGCCTCAATTAACAATTTTCAGAACATCTTTGGACGTTCCACAGGGTTCATGCAGCTAGCAGTAATGTCACTAACTTCCATCACACTGACTGAATGCTAGCCTGTAGCCATAGGGCTTTATTGCTCAGCAGTGCATTTATACAAGTCGGAGGATTAGTGTGGTTAAAACAATTCAAACATCTTCTTCATGGGTCTTACTTCTCCTTAACTCCATCATTTTTATCAGTTAACAATGGAGATTAAATATTGAGAAATTAAACTCTTCCACCTGACTGAATTCCTCCGAGTATTGGCTGAAGAGCTCTGCTGTCCAAGGAAAAAACTCTTTGTAGAGAAAGTACTGTTTCTTGACTGTGCATCTTTAAAACAGGAGCTGTTCCATGAAGTCTTAAAGTGTAAATGGACTTCAAGTACTTTGAATAATAGGTATAATAAAGGTATTGAGAGTGCTTTGTACTTGAGTTTTGTCATATTGCTTGTTATTTCAGTCATTTCTTAAAGCATGAAGTATTTCAGGATAGAAGAACTCCTTCTCTAAAAGCAATAAGGAACTTTGGCTAAGATGATAGTACTTAGTTCTTCATGCATTCATACTGACATCAAACCAGCTAGGAGTATTTTTGGATGAAAAAGTGCAATTAATAGCATGCCAGAACTGATTTCCTGTCTTCATTTATCCTTGGGTCTTAAAACTGCTGATTTTAGTGAGAATGAGTAACATACTCATGTTCATACTTTAGTGCTAACAGATTGAGATGGAAATCTCCTACTTCCTCCCTTATATATGTCCATGCTGAAAACGTTTTGTTTTTCTCTTTTTTTTTTTTTCTAGTGCCCCAATGGGAGTCCCTGGTAAAACTATGGGCGTGATGTTCACACCCCTAACAGTGAAATATGTTTATTATGATACAGAGCGGATAGGAGGTGAATGCTTTTTTCCTATTTTGGTTATAACCATTGTTGTGACAATGTTCAAATGCTTCTTTTACCCTGGTAAAACTGCCATTCTGGGAATTTTACTGGTAATCAGACTGTCTTGCTGAAGCTGACCTAAAAAATCTTCAACAAGTTCAGGGTTTAAACTGGTTTCTGTGGCAGTCATTTTTTTTCACTGATCCTCCTTTTGCTTTCAGTGGATCTTATCATGAAGACCTGCTTTAGCCCCAATCGAGTGATTGGCTTGTCCAGTGACCTACAGCAGGTGGGGTCAGCCTCAGCCAGGATCCAGGACACCCTGACCATGGTGCTGCAGTACGCCGAGGACGTGTTGGTAAGGCCAGCTTTTTATCAGCCAGAAAAAAAGTTCGATGTTAACTTGTGCATCTTGGTTTTCTCTTTATTATTTCTCTTTCTGGGCCATAAACTTTGAGTTCCACTTATGCTGAAGTGTGTGTTTCTTATGCTTAGTCTGGCAAAGTGGCTGCTGACAACACTGTTGGGCGCTTCCTGATGGATCTTATTAACCAAGTGCCAAAGATTTCACCAGAGGACTTTGAGACCATGTTGAACAGCAATATCAATGTAAGATCTTAATTAATTTTTTCTGTGCCTTGCTAGCAATTTTGAAAATTTGTCATACAGACACAAAGTTGTCTGTGATCTGTCTTTTCATACAAACATACTAATAGCAAATATAGCTTTTATATTGTCAGTAATTTGATGTTTTAAGGGCTGAGGGGAGATAAAAAAGCTCAGCATAATCTTGCAAGCAACTGCAGATAAAGTATTAATTTTTAAGGACTTGGGAATTTTGCAAGTCATATGAAAACCAGTACCAGTTCTTCTTTCATATTGATTGGACACTATGAATTACCAAACTTAAATAATTTTTATTTCAGCAAAAACTGGTGACTCGCCAGATTCTTTTGCCTGAGCTGGAGCTCTGTCTCTTTGATAACACTTATGACATGAACAAGGTTTTAGCGTGCTGCCTGATTTCTGTAACAGATTTTTGGAAAACTTAAGTATCTGAATGTGTTGTTCACCCACAGTCTGTAAGACCAGAAGTAATTTTTAATTTTGCTTATACCCTTTGACTTGTCTGGTTAACGTGGGTGAACTCAGAGTTAAAATTTCACAAGCACTGTTTCATATTCCAGGAATACCAAAAGCTTCCTGCAAGGGAAGCATTCCTCAGGGGAGGACTTTCAAGACTAACAATATTTCTTGTACCTGATTGTAAAATGCTATACAAATGTTAAAAATTCAGCTCTCCAATAACATATGATTTGTTAATATTTCTGATCACTGTTTTTTTCCCTTCCCTTTCAGGATCTACTGATGGTAACCTACTTGGCAAATCTTACACAGTCACAGATTGCTCTCAACGAAAAACTTCTGAGTTTATAAAGAAACTTTTGCCACCCTACACCTTAAGGAGCCTGAAGAATGAGCAGATACACTTTTCTGTGGTGTTAGAAATTTCCTTGGACTGTAATTTAATTACCTACATGACTTGGTTTACATCGTTATTTCCATTACTCTGAAAAATCCCTAACATGCTTTAGGAAATGAATGGGAACGGCTGCAGTTCAGTTGAGCCTGGTATTTTAAAATGGAATATGAGAATCTTTTGTCTCCGGTTTGTCTACTTGTATAACAAAATACAGCTTTATTGTAAGAATGTATTTGGAATAAAAGTTCCATTGCAGTGGCAACAATGGCTTCTGTCCAGAAAAAAAAAACTTTCTTGTTTATTGTGTAATTGAATCCATTTTTGAAAGAGGGTAGGAGGGTAAGATGGCATCAGGAAAGAAAGAGCGGATGGGAGTGAACTCCAGTTCTTTGCAGGTTCTTTTTCCAGCTGTTAAAGCACATGAAAAGGTGGGGATTTGTGTTGCATATAATATGCTTTACCTTGAAGGTCTGCAGAATGGTCTCTGGTTTATTAGTGGTGCTGTGTATATCCCTTCAGCAGGGCCCTGACAGACTATGGGACAGTAAATTCAGTTTATGGTATCACTTCTATGCATATAATTATTTTCTGATTGTTTGGGAAAGGAAGTCAAGGTCAATAGCATTAGCCCTTCATAAAGGGGAATTCAGAGAATTAAAGCCAGCAACTGAGTTCATGGTAGAAGAGTTTGAAAAGCATTTGTGGCTAAACAAGCTTGGCTACTGGCGTTTCCATCTTTGCCAAAGAAGAAAAGGACAGCAAAATGACAATCCATGACATCTGAGGTTAAAAGTTTGGTGTTGCCAAATAGGAATTTTCTATTTCATAATGCTGTACTGCTGCTGAAATGATGTGAAGAGAAACCCCTTTTCTCCCCAAGGCATTTCATGTTAACTGAGTTCCAGCTGGAAGAAAGCCAATACAAATATCAGCTGTAACTTGGCAAGGTCTCTGCCAAGAGCACTACCTTTAGAAGGCTGCCTTACAGTTCAGCTGTGCTGAGGGGGTGCTCAGCTTTAACTTTGCACAACAAAACTGTTTCCAGTGACTGTACTTACTAATGACTGTATCTAGTTTGGTGAATTAATTTGAAATTGAAGTATGCAAAGAGAGTGTTCTCCAAAATAATTCTGGTAATTTGCCAGCTAAATCCAAGAATAAGACTCAGATGACAAAGCTATAGATCCTGTATTGGTTGTCCCAATCAAGAGCGTTCCCCCAGTGACTGCTAAATTTTGAGTTCTAATTGCAAGGTCAATGTATGAAGGTCCAGCAAAGATCCTCATCTCATTGAAAATGTTATTTGTGAACATTAAATAAGTATTGGAACTCAACTCTGTTTTTTCATTAGTCTGAATAAAAATGTTTTGCTTTCCTTTCTCTTCTTTAACTTAATATTCTTAAATTCAGCCATTTAATGTTTCAGAATTTTCAGATCAAGGTGTTTTTTGAAGAACATTTTGGCATGAATGGAGCAAAAGAGGAAGCAGCAAAGGTGGATAAGTCTCTCAATTACTGCAAAGATGTTGCAGGGGGGAAGCAAAATACTCTTTCCCTGATCTCTCCTCTGCAGGAAACTCTTTGCCATTTCCTGTTAAGAAAAGGGAAAAAACATAAAAAGAAAGCTATGCAGCTTTTAGAGTTTTAAAAATCAAGCTGTTTTGTAAGCTGGTATGCACAAAATGCAGAGTTACAAGAACAAATTGTGATCACTGTGTAATTTTCCAGTCCTTGCAAGTACCTGAAGACTAATGAAGGTATGTGATAAGGGACTGTGGTTATGTCTTCCTAGGCAGAAGGATTCACTGCAAAGCAGAAGTGTCTGAAGTGACCAAAGGCCATGAGTTTAGGCCTTTGGAAGACAGGACGTTGCCAAATGCTTGGAAGTGGAGTAGGAAAAGAGTTTTCTTTTAAAAAGCTGATCCCATCCATTCTGTCCTTGTAAATGGACACGTGGTGATCCTTACTTTGACTCTAGAGTTTTGCATGTCTGATTTCAAATTTCAGTGACCGCTTTTATGAAGGACAACACTGTAAACACAAGTGTAATGCATCTTTTTGCTTAATTGTAAAGCCTGAGCTGTGCTGTTACCTAGAAGGCATTCCTTCTCTAGAGCTGTAAAATGCTGACAGGATTACTAAAGGTATTCTATTAGAATTGTTCCACTGTATGGGAATCTGTCTAAAAACTTGAAGTTCAGTAGACAATCTGGTGGGAAAAGCTTGTGAGTAAAGAAACATCACCAAGGATTTCAAGCTTTAACTCCGTCTTGATTTGTAAACTGCATTAATTTATTAGGGAACTTTATCCTTTGCTTGTTTGTTTCTTCAGAATGTGTTGCTCCAAATAACTGACAGTTTGTTTTACAGAGTCAAGATAGATAATTCTGTGGTATTCTTCTCCATATTATATTTAGTCATATTATTGATCTCACTAATACAATAAAAAACTTCCATCCTCTGTGATGCATTCAGCATTTTCTTTTCCTAGATGACTTCTCTGAATGAGTGTAAACTCCTGAACATTACTGTATTACATTTATTTGTGGCAGTGTGCATATTTTCCTGGTAAATATTAGGCTTGTTCAAACAACTCTTTTACCAGCTCCCAGCACTCAAGTATTTAATATCTCAAATAATATAATTTACTAAGAATGTTAAAATATTTAACATCTTTAGATTTTTTTTTACTCCTGGCTTAGTTGAGCTCATCTTGGGTTTTTACCTCAGCATGAAGTTCTTGAACAGTTTTTTTCTTCAATATACGTAGTATTATTCAGAACAGAGTTCAATGTTGCAATTGATTCTCTTGTTCTCTTTTGTATAACTTGGAGGAATGTATCAAATCCATCCATCTTGTTGCCTTTGGCCTTTCTCAGACACACAATCAGTGTCAACAAAGGAGGAGAGTTTCAGCCAAGCACCTCTGGGCAGTACAGAGGCAATGAAACTTTATGTGTTTTGCAGTGAGCATGGTGACTTTGGACAAACTGCAGTTTAATTAACACACAGACAATATGCTTGCTCTGATATCTTCCCAGCACAGTAAGACCACTTGTTCACAGCTCTGAAAGTACATGTACAACATGCAAGCACATGGAAATACGGTGTGCTTCTTATCAAAATTAATACTTAGAGGATAAATGATCTTATTTATAATTTATATTTATGAAATGCCTTCATAAAAATTCAGGAGGAGGTGGTAATGGTCCATTATTTTTTAACTGATGAGACCCAGCAGAAAGAAGTTCTTAATTGTTGGAAATAACTTATTCTGTTATCTGCAATTCAAAACTTAAATCCTTGCTGCCGGAATAGCAACTTCATTTGATTGTTTCCACATACTGGGATGAAGGTCACTAAATTTGCCTTTTTAGCTGAGTCACTTCAGTTTCTTGGCAGAACACTTAAACCTGCTATAAAGAGGAGGCAGTGTTTTGGTGTGTAATTTTGTGAACCTGTGGACATATGCCACCTATACCTGAAAATCACGGGTTTAATCCTAAGGATTAAAACCCTTCTAGAGCAGTTAAGCAGAACAAGCTGCTGTTCTCCTGTGCTTTGAAGGAAGGGTGAAACTTCAATTTCCTCCCAATGGCACTAGAGACTGCTTGGCAACTCAGTGGTACGGGTTGTGTGAAACCCTGATGTTCAGAGCACGGCGGGTGGAGCACAAAGATGACTCACTGGGCAGTGACTCCCTTGAGCAGCTCACCAAACAGAGGGCTCCTCCTGCAGTGAGCTGAACTCGCTCTGCTCCCTGTGCTCAGGGAAGGTTAACTCAAGAGCTGACTGGGACTGTGCATTCTAACAACTGCAGTCACAAGGCAGTCTAACAGGAGAAGTATTTTTAGTACATAATGTAGACTTGGACCACTGCAGTATCCTGTGGGTTCGTTACACTTTGACCTATGGTTCAAAGCTGACCAGTTCTTACAACAAACTTGGGGAAAGTTTTTGTTTTTAATTTAACTATTTTGGCTGGAGTAGAACACCAAAAGTAATACTTTATATTACTTAAGTGGGAAATCATGTACCAACCAGGACACATAGAAGAGAGAAGCAGCAATGCTTTAGCCATCTACATCACCAACAATAAATTAATCTGGAAAAAAAAGTTTTACTTCAGCTCTTGACAGCACTCAGCACAGCAATGTGGTTGAGCCAAATCAGTCCAGACCAGAATTCTGTCCAATACAATGTCTTAGGATCAGATCCAAAAATATTACAAAAGAGAAGAACAAAAGTTTGTCTCTCCACTAAACTTGAGTTTTCTAATAGCAAGAAGCTGCCTTGACTCTGCATGAGGTTTTAGAAGCTCTTCTAAATGTGTGGGCTTTAGGTATAGTAAAAAGCCAAGGGGTTTCCCTAAATACAGAGAGTGAAATTAGATGACCAAAATGGTTCCATTGCATGCTTTAAAAAAATAATTCCAAACATTCTTGTTGATACATAAACATTCAATGCATTTAACAGGTTCTTCACACACATGTAACTTTGTTAAAAAAATTTTTCTTTTACATTTTTTTTAAACAAACTGTTCTTTTCTCAAATAACAAAGCTCAAATCAAAAGAGTCCACTAAACGAAAAAGGTAAAGAATTGTGTATTTTATAAATGTACTTGGTTCCCATGGAAACAAGGATTAAAATAAATATCTGTCCTGAAAAAACATGCTTAACGGGTGAAATAAAGCAGACTGGCACTCAGAGTGTCAGCTGAAGAATACTGTGAAGATTAAATTCTTAAAGCCACTCCTGATGTGTTCTGGGCAAACAAGACAGAACAAGCCCAATTTGCCTGGATAGGTAATGTATTAGATTCATGTGGCTTTAGGTGCTCTTCATTTGAAGCAAGCAAGCATGGTAAATTATTACCCACCTATTTTCTACTGCCTGCACTTCACGCTGTTTTACAGACAAATAGAACAGTGGTTATTTCATCTAGAGCTGAAGTGCTGCACCAGGTTACAGGAAAGAACCAAAGCTGTTTGCATTGGAATGGTCTCTAAACTGCTAGTTATCATCAACAAAAAAGGAGACACTTTGAATAACCTCAAGTAACTGATGCATAATATCATAGGTGAATCCTTCATAAATTGTATTTTGTTTGTCAGAATGTCTTATGCATAATTAACTATCAGGTAAAGAAAGGACTATGTGTGTGTAATGTCTATTTAAAGTATATGAATAAACATTACAACAGACAGAAACAAAACAGTAAACACACTCCCTGTAATTACATACAAATAACTATAATTAAGATTTTTTTTTTTTTTCTAGAGAAATGTCAATCTTACCTTTATGTCCTCTTGGGGCCTAGATCCCGGTCTTCAGTAACTACAGCAAAAGGAGCAGCTCCTCCAGCTCTGTGCACTTAGGTCTTTTGTATTCTTTGCCTGTTACATGTAGTTCTGGTGGCCTGGGTGACTTTATGGGCTCCCCGACAGCTACTGAACAATGATCTTGATCTAAGGCCTCATGTGTTACTGGATTACAGACTTGATTTAGCACTACACGCATTAGGGCTGAACTCCATTGCCGTGCTGCTACAGGGACACTGCAGTATGAACTTTTCTCTCCCTTTCCTAGTGGGTGGCAAAGGACTCCCGTGGGAGAGCATCTCCGGGCACTTGCCGTGTGAACGCTGCCCCGACACAGCTCCACTGGCGAGCGGCTCTGTGTTTGTGGCACTTGCGCCTGTGAGCTTATCTCTCGTCCGTCCCGAGGGACAACCGGGCGTCTCACAGCTTACCTTCAGCGAGACGGGGCGAACGTCCATAGACAGCAAAGGGTTTTGTGTTGGCAGGGCCCTCACTACCGGCACCGGGCGCGTCGCCCCTGCCCGCGGGGAGCGCGGCCCGTGGGCCGGGCGGGGCGGGCTCGGTGCCGGGGGCGGGGCGGGTATCGCCGGCCGCACAGGCTCCATTTTGCGGTGTGGCTGCGGAGAGAGGTCAGGGGCTCCACAAGTTCCCCTCAGGTGAGGTGGCTGGGGGGGAGGGAAGGAGGAGCCAAGCGGCCGCGACTCGCGTACCCCTCGCCCCAGCCCGGCCCCGCTCGCAGCGCCGGCTCTGCTCACACATCGCCCGGGGGGCTCGGCCCCAGCCCCGGGGTGCGGCCGTACTGGATGGAGCCCCGGGCAGCCCTCCCGGAGCCCCGGTCGCCCGCCCCCGGCTCGGCGCTCGGCAGTTGTCCGGCCGAGGGAGGTGCCGCCTGCCCCAGGGAGCCGCACCCCCTGCGGGGGCTGCTCTGGCGCTGCGGAGCGGAGACGAGGCCAGGTGGCCTCGGGAGAAGCAGGTACCGGGACACCGGGATACTTGCCTCCGCCCGCAGCTCCAACTCGCCGGAGCATTCGCCGGGCCGGCCCGCGGCTGAGGGAGCGGGAGGAGCCTGGGGTGATGCGTGACTGCCCCGAGCGGAGCGGGGCAGCGGCAGGCGGGGCCCTTAAAGGCGGAGGGGGCGGGCGTGGTGCTGGCCGGGGGCGCGGGGCCGGGCCGGGGTTCCCGGCGCAGCTGCAACGGGGGAGACTTCCCCGTGTTTACCGGCGGAGCTCCCGCCCAACACACGGAGCGCGGTGCACCCGCGGATGTTTCACCGCTGGCCAGCGCCGCAGCTGACTCACACCCGGCCCCCGGCTAAAACTGCCCCGTGCCCATCCGGGGACAGCGGGGGAAACGACAGCCTGACGGAAAAAGGCGTTTGTTGTTTTGGTTATAAAAGTAGTTACGTCAGAGCCGCTGTTCAACTTGAGGATGCTTGTGCCAAATTTAAAGTCCATTTTCCCCCCCATTTTCATTAAATGTTTCATAACCTGGCTAATGGTTTCGAATCTCCCTGCCCAATCTGTTGGCAACACGCAGGATGGGATGATCTCTACTCCTACTCCCCAAGTCCCGCTGTTAAAAATGTGACTAAAATAAACAATTACTGTCGGGAAAGAGAAATTTGTTCCACAAATGAAGTAATGCTGAGGGATTTCACCTGTTCTTATCAAATTATCATTTTACATGGCATAGCTAGGGTACTGCTCTTCTCCTAGGAACTACCCCTGTGAGCACAGCAGTGCAGGATGATGGATACAGGTGCTTGGTGCAGTCCAGAAACCTGCATAGTTTCTGTCCTGGCAAAGGGTTCATCTCCCTCCTGCTGGGACCTCAAAGCATACCCTGTATTTCAGAGATTTCTGGAGGTTTGAGCCTCTTACCATGCTTAAATGTCCGTCTGACCCTAAATAAGAATGATAATTAATTACAAAGTTGAAGATGCTTCCCTTCTGAATTCTGATTGCTATGGTCAGATATAGGAGAGAAAAAGATGAAAAGTTTTGTGGGTTAACAGCAAATTATTCAAGTGATTTAACAGCAAGCAAATACCTGCTACAAACTCATATCTAGTGCTTCACAATTAAAATACTTTTTTTTCTTCCCTAGAATGTCATACCCAGGTTATCCCCCTTCTGATGGCTATCCTGCTTTCCCAGGTTATCCTGTAAGTATGGATCTCGAATGTGTTGCATCCCTAATGCATTTATATTCTGTCAATACCCCTTCTTACTGTGTTCCATTTGTCTGTAAACAGTAGCTGTCAGTTCATCTACCCTGTTCTCTAGTGATCATGGTCTTTTGTTTTCATCTGTATATCTCTGAGAATGACTTTCCAGCTGTCACACAAGAATTCAAGAAGGAAGTTTAGTTTTTTAAATGACGCCCATTGTTCCAGAAAGGTCTTTGGTCATGTTTTATCTTTTTCTTGTGAATTTGATTTTTAAAATATAGCTATCTCATCTCAACAGTTATTTTTCTTTTTTTCTCCATTTTTTTAAAGTTTCTTTTATAAATAGAAGGCCCTTTACATGTAGGGTTAGAGGTAATCTCTGAACCAGTCTGTACCAAATGCTCACACAGCCGTATCCTAGGATTTACAGAGATGTTGAACAAGCTTCAGTGGTCACAGCCATCAAGAAGAGCTTGTAACACTTCACTCAAGTAGCCCAGCTTTCATATAACACCAAGTAAATATTTTTCTGAGGATAGAGGACACTGTATCTTGACTACCCTATCCACAGGACTGTTCTACCTTCAGCTCACAACTGAAAGGACTAAAAATTTGAAGGAAACTTAATGGAAGGCTGAAATGTATCAGGTATGGCTGATACTGCAGTCTTTTTGATATGCCTGCAATATTTTTCAAAGCTAGATTCCTCTCTGCTTTTATGGCACTGATCATGGCACTTGTCATACTGTAATTGTGGGAATTTTAGCTGTGTTCTGTGTAGTACAGAACCAGACTTAAGCACAGATCTCAGCCTGAACGCCTTTAAGATACTGAAAATCTATAAATACGTGCAAGATATAAATATATACATATAAATACATGCAATAAATTCTCTGAGGATTTTGCTTTACAATCTACCCTTCTTCTGAAACACTAAAGTAGGTCAAACTAAAAACAAACATGTTAGAAAGAAGACTCTTAACTCCAGGATTTCTTTTCTCCCCTCAAGTTTCTGCTGAACCCTCATGATTTTAGCTGTAGTTTAATTTTAACTACATCATCTGAAAATATCTTTTTTCTTAGCTAGCATCTAAAAAATAGCCAGCTCCAAAGAATTCATTTAAAATACCTTTTAGACTTGTTATCAATTATATCCTAGTCTCTTTGATGATGCCCACTGTGATAATCAATTCAAAAAGTATATGTGAAAATACTTTTTTCTGCAGCACTGGTAGTAATCTGAGCAGGGCTTTGAGGATCCTAATTTTAGATTTAGGAATCTCAATTCCAATAAAATCTTTTTGTTAAGTCGGGCAGAGAAATGTTAGACTGAACCTCTGAGGAAAAGTATATTATATAGCCTAGGCACAGGAATTTGAGGCTAGAAATCTTGGGGCAGCCAAACCCGAGGAGAAGGTTTGAGCTAGGCTTTGCTGCTCTGCACTTTCTGTTTTCTGGGGTCAAGAATGAATGTGTACTGTATGTAATGTATGACTCATATTTCTAAAGCTAGTCAGTAAAGATGATGCCCAGGAAGTGAGTAATGGATCCATCCATTAGGCTTCATTATGAAGCTGATTCTGAATGCCTGATTTCTAAGGTCACGTATAATGACTTTTACCTTTCACAGGGTTTTCCCTTAGAGATCCAGATAATTCAAGTAAATATTTCTAATATATCTTAATGCTAACAGCAACCTCTGTGGTATTGCTGGTAAATCATACATGTAGCAAAACAAGTATATAGCTGTTGGACTTGTTCTTTTTATTTAAAACTTGTAACAGGCATTCAGTCTGATTCAGTGATCCAGATTTAGTCATTAGATGTACATGCTTTATAACCTGTATTCCAAAGGAAATGGGACAAGAAAACCCCCAAAAGTTCTTATCCTGTAACATTTGAAAATGCAAAAGAGGCAGAGGTTTCATAGCTACTATACTCTTAAAAGTCTTTTAACAGGGGGTGAGCTCCTAATGCTTCATAGAGAACGAGCTGAGCTCAGCTCCTCGTGTGGGATAGAAAGAGCAGCTTTCCAGTAAAGGATCAGGAGTCCCAGTGGCTGACAAGCTGAGTGTGGTTCAGCACTGCGAGTCCTCAGGGAGGAAGGCTAATGACACACCAGGCTTTGGCAAGAGCACCTCTGGAATACTGTGTCTGGTTGTGGCCTCCCAGTACAACAAAGACAGAGACAAAGAGGAGCATGTCCAGGGAAGGCCGTTTGCCTGGAGAATGACAGGCTAAGCACAGATGTGTTCAGTCTTCTCCTGGGTGAGAAGGAGCAATAGAGACATTGGAACCAACTCTTCTCAGAGGTACTCAGTGAAAGGGCAGCTAGCAAATAATTGCAAATTGCAATTGCAATTTGTATTTGCAATTGTAATTGCAATTTGGTTTGAAGAAAACATTTTTCTCTAGAAGAGTAGTCAAACACTGGAACAGGGACCCTGAGAGTCTGTGAATTTGCCATTCCTTGTATATACTGAAAACTTCACTATCAGGCCTTGCATGAGCTCACCCAACTCCAAAGCTGGCTCTGCTTTGAGGGTGGATGGGTTCACAGGCCATCTAGAGGTGACTTCCACCCTGCAGCACCCTCTGATTCAGTGTCAACGTGGGAAATGCATCAGAACACCCAACCAGGAGGACCCCATCCAGGCTTCAGGAATTCTGCTGCTGCTGCTTCAAGCCCTACAGCTAATTGGATAATTGTCACATTGTCATTATACACGTGGACATTTTGGCAGCTTGGGAGTTTTTACTCTAATGTGCTGTTAACAGGCATACAGACATCCCATTTTTGTGTTTCAGCCGACAGGACAGGAGTCTGTCTATCCACCAGCTGGTCAGTACACCTATCCTGCTGTTCCTGGAGGATTCCCTCCATCAGGAGGAGGGACCTATGCTGCAGCACCACCAAATGCTGGGTTTCCAGGGGCAGCAGGATATCCTGCCCCGGGGGGCTACCCTGCTTCGGGGGGCTTCCCTGGAGCTCCCCAGGCTGGAGGAATGCCACCTTATCCTGGAGGTAAGATCCTTTGTTAAAGTACCAGTCAGAAGTGATTTCCAATGTAACAATTCCCTGTGCTTGTTAGAACTAGTAAAGAAAAGCAGTTTTGTTCAGTGATAGGTACAGGCAGGCAGCCAGCCAGGCTGCCATCCAGCAGTAAATACCTGCATGCTGATGGCAGAGCCTCGGTGGTTCTGGGTCATTGCACAGACATGGAGAAACTGGTCTCTTACCTAGCTCTGCTCAATAACCTGGCTCCTGTTGTGTCAAGAAGTCAAGTACAAAATACTAAGTGTGCTGAAGTCTGTTTGGTTTTTTGGTTTTTTTTTTCCCTGGCTCCTCCAGGCCCTGGCTTTGCTGTGCCTCCCACTGGGCCTGGCTTTGGTGGCTATCCACAGCAGCCTCCTGCCCAAAGCTACGCTGGGGGTGGACCTGCTCAAATTCCAGGTATGTCATATATAAGAAACTTCAAGCATCCAAGCTTAAACCAAGAGAACCTAGGATAGGTAGTAACAAATTACATTTGTTACTTGTAGCTGTTGAGGTTTGTATGCTCTGCACCTTCTGCCACCTTTCTTGACCAGGCCTGTAGGTGCTACATCCAAAAGGGATGGCTGTCCCTGAATAATGGTCATGATGTAGTGGTTTAGGTGCTTACCCCTTTTCAAACTGCAAGTATCTGATGAGAACTGTGAAATCCAGAGTCCACATTGAATGAGTATCTAGCAGTTCTGTTAATCTCAATTGCATTTTTCACATCTGTGTGTTCACAGTGATTCCTGACACACTGGAGAAAGAGGAAAGGAGAATGCAAACATTTGCTTAAAAGCATTGTAGTGGTTGTAATGCTTTGAGTGGTCAGTTAGTAGAGAGAGGATTTTTGTCCTGGAATGTATCACTTGTGTTTTAAAGAAATTCAAACCAACAAAACCTTTTTGTTTTATGATTGCTCTATTAACTCTGGTACTAAGTTGCTATTAAAATGATAAGGAATGTGCATACATATTATGAATAAAAACAAAATTCCAGTACAAAGAATAGTTTTAGCTTTTGTATTACCAGTGCTTTTGATCACAAAATGAGATTCCTTCAGTCCTTTTTGCAGCAATGAATTCTGAATATTGTTTACATGCTAGGCATTTTAATGTGTATATAACAGCTTTTAAAGAGAGCATGGAACACACATTCTTCATTTGTTTGGGCTATCTTGGCTTCTGTCAAAACCAGCAGAATTTCATAAGGAGAGATCCTTCCCATACCCACAGCACCAGTAGGTTTAGTATTTTTAGAATTGCCTTGCTAGTGGATGTACCAAAATGCATCTGCGATTGCTTCTTCCCATTATCCCCAAGGAGTGGTAGGTATCATTAGGAAACAGGTTGTGTGCAGTGGTAGGTCTGGCTTTATATTCAGATTATATTCAAATAAGAGGAGACCTAATTAATTTCTCCTACCTTGTTCTTTATTTTCACCAGGATTTCCTGGTGGACAAGTACCATCCCCAATGCCTGGTCTGGTATGTGCTGTATTCTCTTCTATAATTAATCTTATGTGGCTTCTGTAGTTTTAATGTTTTTACCGCTGGTTTCCAAAGGTTTAGATTGTGTTCTGCATCAGGTGTTTCCATCTGCCCTCAGAGTAATGTTACCCTGATTCTGCATTAGAGGAAGAAATGGAGAACTAATGGACAACTCCTTCTGAAGTACTGATTGCAGAGTTGTGATTTTAATTTGGATTTTTATTGTGTAAATATCTAGTTACATGTGACTCTTATTTTCAGCCTGCTGCAGTGGCTCAGGGTACCCAGGGTACAATTCAAGCTGCTCCAAACTTTGATGCTGGAAGGGATGCAGAAATTCTACGCAAAGCTATGAAGGGTTTTGGTAAGTAAGCAACAGAAGCCTTAGTTCCTATTGATCTAACTTCTTAATGCCATTTTGTTGTTTTCTTCAGTTCTTATTTAACTATACTTCCCCCCACAAGCTTTTCAGAAGCTGCATTTTCAAAATGGCCTGGGCTATATCGTAGATGAAGTTACACAGAAAATTTGGTGAACTTAAATAGCAGCCTCTTATTTTGAAACTATGTCCAAATGCAACAATAAATGCACAGTTTTGGAGAGACTGTATTTCATTCTTACATTGCCCTTCTGTTTCCAAGGAACTGATGAGCAGGCCATCATAAATGTTGTTGCTAACCGCTCCAATGATCAAAGGCAAAAAATCAAGGCGGCTTTCAAGACTATGTATGGCAAGGTATGTTCACTAGTTCTTTGCATTGGGAAACAAACCCAAACTTTCAGCTGCTGCTTTAACTGCCTGGTAGCATTTTAGTCCTGGGGAGTGATTTAGGTATTTTTTAAATGCACTTCTTTTGGTTATATTCCTTATGTAGTGGAAGACATCTGGTATTTGACATAGGGTTGTCCTGATACCTGGCAGAAGGAGGGGTGGGGGAAGGCTGGATGCTGTCTCCATCTCTGTCCCTGACCACATAAGAAGTTCTCTAATGCTTGACAGAAAATAATCAAGCTTAAACTGCCCTTGTATTAGTGTCTGAAAATACTGAGCTTTTTATGTGCACAAACCAGCACTGAAATCTTCTTCTTCCAACTGAGAAACACTGAAAAATTATTGAGGATGGGGTAATAAATAAAATAAAATAAATTTAAGTTAATTTCTTCCCTGTCATTTTTGCAGCCTAAAGTGAAATTTTCTAGTTGTGGCATTAGTGAGGAGATAATGGAGAAGAGCTGAGCTGTCAGAGATTTTGGACAGAGGGGAGTTCTTAATGAATAAAACAATGCTTTACAGGAAAAACAGCACAAAGGTAGAAAGGTAGAAATAAGTCATAAATGTAAGTTCTAGTTTGATCTTTCTTCAGTGCATAATATATATATGCCTAAAACTCTGCAAAGCCCTTTTTGTGTTTATAATTGAACAGGATTTGATTAAAGATCTGAAATCTGAGTTGAGTGGTAATGTGGAAGAACTGATTCTAGCCCTCTTCATGCCTAGTACCTACTATGATGCCTGGAGTTTACGTCATGCGATGAAGGTATGGTATTGCTGTGAAGAAAACAATTTAAAATGATCTTAAAAATACTCATCTAACAATACCTGGTCCCAGTATTGTTGAAAAATCTGCTAGTGTCAAACAAATCCTGGGATTGCAAGGCTTAAAATTCTTTGCTGCTGCGTCTCCCAGTTCCAGACAATTTCTGCAGGATTAGCCAGTTCAGGACAGATGTCCATTCAGTAGAGGTGGAAATGCTGCAGGACAGAACCTTGCTCTCTACCACTGGAGCATAATTTTTGCTAGAACCTAGAAAGGGCCAGGATACTGTTAAAACCATAACCACTGTTTAAACTAAAAGTATATGCATTTCCTTACTAGGAACAAACCTTTGTTACTGAAAGGTATTTTTGGATTATCCCTTTTTTCCCCAAAAAAGACAATGAAAAAATAATTTCTTAAATGTCAGATGATGGATGTATCTGTTGAAATATAAAGGACACCATTTAGAAATTAGCTGAGCTAGTTGGTTTAAACTTTCAACTCAGGTAAACTGGTACATCCAGCTTACTGGAACATCTTGCTTAAGCTGCAGCAGCTAGCAGGTGGCTGGTAGTGGAAATGAATAACTCAACCCATGTATTAATGCACAGCTTCTGAAGAACATGGAGCTTAAATGAAGATCTGCCTTTAATGGGTAACAGCCACTTTCAAAAATTCATAATATAAGATTACCTAGAAGTCTCACATACATCTCCTCTCCTACCTAATCCTTCCCTGAATTGAGATGCTCATGCCAGTAAGATCCCTCTGTACACAGAAGTCACAATTAACTTTTTTTCTGGGGGAAGGGAAGCATCTATAAAAAGTTCCACATTGTGTAAGCAGCCACATTTGAATAGGGAATACACTTGTGTACTGACCAAAACAGAATTTACGTGTGTACCTCTGACTTTAATGATTATCATAAGGCTCTGCCTTCCTTCGGTGAGTTTCCAGATTAAGGTTGACAGAGAATTTCCTTCCTAAACCATTTTCCATTTAACTCTGGTCAGTGTCAGTGATGTGGATGTATAGTTTTGGGGTGTTTCTCTGAACGGGTGCAGAATGGCATGTTTGAGGAGGCTTCACTCCATTTTAAGTATACAGTAGACTTGGTGCTTTCACACTGCAGGGATGCTGTTCTTACAATGTAGATTGTATTAAGTTTTGCAATACCAGATGACTTCCTTATTTCACAGTTGGAGAAAACTGCATAAGTAGTGCTCTGTAGTTATGCCTTTGTTTTCTCTGCCTACAGGGAGCAGGCACGCAGGAGAGCGTATTGATTGAAATCCTTTGCACAAGGACAAACCAGGAAATTCGTGAAATAGTGAACTGCTATAAATCAGAATTTGGAAGGGACATTGAACAAGACATCAGATCAGACACTTCAGGACACTTTGAACGATTACTTATATCTATGTGCCAAGTAAGCTTTATTTTTTTTTTTTAATAAGATAACACTGTAGTCTGATGTGTTTAGTCATAACGGCTCCATAAATAGCCTGTGTGTGCTTAGCAAGAGGCAGGTATTTAAGAAATTAGCTCATAGTCATTGTTTATTCCTTAAGATATGACACTGGAGTCCTTCCTCAAGAGATACTTCTTATCTATGATGAATTGTGTGACCTAATTTAGCTCCCTGGATTAATATGAGAACTTATGTGGAAATATTGTGCAGATGCAACCAAGTGGTTCCCTCAAACAGTGCTCTACACTGCTGTTAGAGCAAGATGCTTTTTATTTTTTGTATGTTAAAAAAGTAATCTGGGTGAAGCTCATTGGATAATCTCTGTGGTATGTAGAATTGCCTGTGAGAATCCCTACAAACAAGATAAGATGTGCCACAGGGCAAAACCTCCCCACCAAGTTACTCCATAGCCTGCCTTCCCTTTATGTCACCAGAGTTAGGGAGGTGCTGCTGTTGAACTCAGATGACCACTGGAGCTTGTCTATCCCGTACCATTTACTAGGGCTCATTTTGTGTTGAAGAATAGTAACTTGCAATTACACATATTTAGGAAGAAATAATGTAACTAATGTAACTTCCCACATTTCTCTATTCAATTTGCCTATTTCTGTTAGAATTTCTATGACACTTCTCTATCTCATCGGCTTCTACCTTGGTGAGAGTTCAGCTATGCTCTAGATATTTGGTTTAAGATCAAAATCCACAAGAAAGCAAACCTGGAGAAGCTCATGCTGCTAATTTTTATTTTGATAAATCCAGTAGTTTACAATAACTGACAACCACATCATTTAAATAGTATATTAACCTCTATAGATACAACAGTATTGGAGAGAATGTATTCAGCCTACTCAGCCAGTATGTTTAGCAGTATCCATCCATGCACTGAGCAGCAAAATGCCAAAACAACCACCAAAGCACATAAAATGTCATATAAGCCCTACTGACACAAGTGTAGTAAGTGCTTTCTGGAGACATTCTTACTTGAAATAAGCAACTTCTAAATAAAGTAGGAGGGAAACCTGAGATATTTCAGGTGTGCATATTCAGTAAGAAAATTCATTAGTTCGTTTGGGAAGAGTCTTTGCAACTTGAAGCCTAGAAACAAACAAATCAAGAGAAAGCTTACATTATTAAGTAAAATAGAGAATTAAGTACAGTACTTAATTAAAACTATGAGATGGTTTGTAGGGGTGAAGTTATCTGAGTCAGTGTATCTGCAGTTAAAGCATGTCCTACAGATAGAGTTCTGGACCACTTTCGTATTTGTTTCCT
>VZUA01007061.1:0-10094 GCA_013401035.1 Horornis vulcanius
GCTCTGGTCACAGCATCCCTGGTCAGTGCATTTCCTGCAGGACTTGCTCTACACTGACCCAGCTAGGATGAAAGACTGTCTAGAGTCTGGGAAGGCCTAGCTGCAGTGAAAATAGGCTGTGTACCAAAAACAAGCACTGAGGCAGAGTGATAGCCAGTATGGCAGAGTAATCACAGCTATACTGGCACTGCTGCTGCTTTTAGCCCTGCATGAAATGTACATAAGGAGAAGGCACATCCTTAGCGTCCCAAAATTGGAACTCCACAGTTTGGTCCAGCTTTGTTCCAGCTTGTGAGTGATATGCCTGTAACTCTCTTCCTCTTTCAAAACTTAGAAAAGACAGTTCGTCTCTGCGAGTTGAGAAGGAGTACGGAGCTGTAAAACAAAAATCTCTTTGTACTTTATTTAAAAATGGAGATCCATCAAAGATATCAGCTTGGCTTTTACATCTGTTGTAATATATTTTGGACTTGAGATTAACGAAAAACAACTTGTGATAAGATTCCAGTTGTGATACACAAAGGAAAGCAGTTTGTCCTGACCTCCTTTAGGATAAAAGGATCCATATCCAGCTGAACAGCCCCTTTTCTTTGATGGTAAACTGAGTGAACAGCCCAAAATGCATACATGATTTATGTAGAGAGTTCGTATTTAAACTGTAAAAAAGTGTAGTGTAATGAGAATTGCCCATATATAGAGATCAAAGTAAATACTCTGGACAAAAGAATAAAGGAAATGATCCCTATCTTCTGTTCAGTCAAGTCACTAAATTCAAGTGTGTCATTGTGTCCATAGTGTTTGATTTGAAGACTTCATTATTAAGACGTGAATGTTCAACATCAGTAGATATTGGTATAATGAATCTTGCTGCTTTCTGAAGTCTACATCCTACAAATCTTCTGTACGTTACCTGTATTCCTAAATTGTCCTTTAGGAGCAAAACCAACAAAATGAAACCAGATGAAAACCAAGCTCACAAGAAGAAAGTATTCCTAGTTTAAGATAAGCACCTTTCTGTACAGCAGTGATTGCAATGTACATGCATCTGTGTGCATTGCAGCGTGCAGTGCACACTCAAGAAGTGTGCCAAGAAAGATATATACAAAAACATCATAAAGGACTGAGCTATTGCATACCCCCAAACTGATAATCTGGCTGAATTTTCTTTCTGGAAAGGGCCCTAAACTTATAAAAGTGAATATATTTTCATTGTCTAAAAGACACAAACCAACATCCTGAAGAATTAATCCTTGCCTTGTGTTGATTACTAAACAGAAGAACTAATTGTTCTATAAGGCCTACACAAAACTACATATTCAAGAAATTCTCTACTTATGGAAGCCCAGTTACCATGTTTGCACATAAAAATAAGTACATAGTTCACCAAACACATGCATGTCTCAAAAGCTTAATTATCAAATCTTCACTCAAAACTATAACCCATTCAGTATCATCATGTTTGCCATGTCCTTCGTGAGTCTCTGTCTTTCATGTTGAAAATGTAGTTAATAAAGTCCTTAAAATATGGTGCTTAAACTCTACATAAGAAAGCACAATTGGGCCCTTGACATTTAGTTCATAAGAGGGGTTCAGTGCTGGGAGAAATCTTTATAATATTTTACTGCATATGGAAAATGCTTGTAGCCCAGTGAGGGCTGTATGTGACATGATTCCCAGAAATTAAATACCCCAGAGAGAAAGTTATACAATTCATCATCAACTTTTGTGTTACCACTCAGCAAGATTTTTATTTTTTCATGCTGAGAGACTGAAGGGAGAGAAAACAGATCTTGAAGAGACTATATCCAGCCATGCTTGCTTTATTTGGCTTTGAATTTGCCTGCACTTCAATAATTATTGAACATCTGGTTTCTTTACTAATCAGAGAAAGCATGTTGTATTCCCTTGACTTTTTAATAAGAAAAAATAAATTTATTGCAGTCCCCCTTATGAGAATCCACTGCAACAGTAACAGTTTGCAAGAACTGAACATGACCTCATGCTGTCTGTGATATGCCTGTGTGTGCGTGTGTGATGGATGCTCACAATAGTTATTATTTTCCCATAGGATTGAAACCACATGCAGGAACTCCACTGCCAGGGACAGCCAGGACTGTATCATCTGCTTATCACAGTGATGGCCAACTCAGCACAGCCAGGGACTTCCAGGTAGGAAGAGGGATTCACCCAAGTGATAAATGGTTCATCTCTTCAGTGATGTTCTAAAGAACTTAAAGGTCAGAGACCATTAAGCCTTTGCTTCCTGAAATGACAACTTCTACTTCTCCAATCCTATCCAAATACTCATCCTCAGGTTTGATTTCTACCCCAGGCTATATATAGCCATTTATTACAGCAGAGGGAGAATTTTCAAGTCCCATGGAGACTTTAAGCCTGTTCAACTGGCCAGCAACTGTTCACCTCCTGTAATGCAGAAAAGCTCCCTTTGTCCTCCTCAGAGGTGTCTTCATGACCACCACTTCAATTATGTCCACATTTAGGAAGAAGGAGAAAATGTAGCTGCTTCCTGTGCTTCCAACCAGAGCAATGGCAAGTGATGGCAGAGAGCAAGAAATAGAGAAGAGTCAGGAACTTTTACTTCCTATCAGCAGCTCCAGTGTCAGATTGGGGATCTACCACTTCACCAGACCACAGATCATCACTGCAGTGAGGAGAGCAAACTGTGATGCAAGAGCTCTTTGTGCATTGGGCAATTGATCTGCAGATAAGGATTTGGGACTTGGTTTAATCAAAAAGGTGAAATGGATTTTCATCAAAAAGCTTCTCACTTCTTGCTTCCTCAGAAAATCTAAGAAAAATTATAATAACAGGTAAGGTATTATAATAAATAGTAATAGCAATAGTAAATAGCTAGTTAAAAATAGAGCCTAAAATGGTTTGTGGAAAACACTTCTGAAATGCCTCTATTTTATGATCAGTAAAACCTATAGGAAAATACTTCAAAGTGGTCTGTTTTGAGGTTATGCCACACGTATAAAAGCAGTACTGCCTGAGACTCTCAGAATATCATGAATTATGAATGCATTAAGGATGCAAAAAGAGATCTTTAATGATTACCCTCTTTGCACAAGGTCCTTCACTGCAGGAGAGAAGAACAAAAGTGCCATGCAGCACTGCTGATTTCTGCTGACTTTCACCATGGAGGAGAATGCCCCTCTGACAGGCTCCAGGTGTTCCAGTCCTCCCAGACTCGGTCAGTGCATTCCTCACACGCTTGCAGGACCCAGAGCACACCATGCCACCAGTCACCATCAGGGCCATGGGGATTGGGAGGTCACCCTCAGCAACCCCTGCACCAACAGCAGGCCCCAAGGCTGTGCTTGCCCACTGTCCTGTGGGCTAAAGGAGCTGGGCGCTTAGGATGGAGAATGGACATGTGAAATTATCAGAGCCATGCTGGCATAGTCTGCAAAAAGGCTGTGAGATACAGCAAGCTCCCTCCTGGCTCTCATTGCAATGGCCATCGTTGCAGTGGTCTCGGCCCTTCCCCACTTCCTATGTTCAATTTCAACTTTTTGTATGTTTATGTTTTAAATCCCTGATTCCACTGACTTCATGGCCTTTTACGTGCAATTTAGCTTTCATGTATATATATGCATGGACACACACAAGCACATGTGGTTCCTGCCTTGCTTCTTCTGGATGAGTCCCACATGAGGATGACACAGGTGTCCTAAGGTGGTCTTAGGCATTGCCAACTCAGCACCTGGACCACAATGCCTGCAGATGACTGTGGAGATCAGGGAATTCCCTCTGACAGGACACCCAAGTTCCCCCAGCTAAAGCCACTCTCTGAAGCACACTGGCTTTCCAAATGCACAGTGGCTGAAAGAGGCACTGACAAACAGAGGCTACACTGTCACCGTGTGCCAAGTACGCTGGCAAGGCTGGGGCCAAGCTGGGCTGTGTGAATGGCAGCTCTTCCTTCCAAATCCTGGCACTGGAAGGGGCAGGGCTCCCTTCACCCCACCCACGGGCACCCCATGGCCCAGCCATCTGGGAGGAGCTGGTGCTGCTCCAGCGGCTGTTGGAGACGGCACGCCGCGCAGGGAATGCGCTCCGCCGGCCCCCAGGAATATGCTCCTCCAGCCAGCGGCTGCGAGGGTCCCCAGGATCCCCTCAGAGGAGCCATGAACCACTGTTCCTCCCCCACTCTGATCTAGGGCTGCTGGGCAGTCTGGCAGCTGGCTGGGTGGTGGATCTCAGCGGACCTGAGCAACTTCCTCCAGCAATCCATGCTAACAAAAGGCCTCTGTCAAGCCATGTAGAGCAGAGAACTGCCGTTGGGAATGCAATGCTGCTAGTAAGGAATTAGCACAATGGGAAAATTATTTTGGCACCAAACTTCAGCAATGTCTGGAACAGCAGGACAGACATTCGCTTCTACCCCTTCTTCTGATGTTCACAAGCAATCTCTGCCATACCTATTTTTCTTTTCAAGAAACAGTCTGGGGAGGCAGGGACTCAGTGCAGATATTATGGGCAAAATTAAGTATATTTATTAATGCTCTTTAAACTGCGGCACTTAAAATAGTCCTGAAGGTAAAAACTTAACTTTACTGGATTCAGGATGCAGTAAAAATTTAAATGGGCATATGCTCTTGAGTGAATTGTTATAAAAGAGGTTAACACAGGCTTGTATCTGTTGAGATTCATTCTAAATTTTACTATTCTGTGTTTTTCCAAATGATAAAATCAGATTAAATCTAGAATGCTGTTATGAATGACTGTGACACCAAACATGAAAGGACATTGTTGATCTTGCAATCTTGACAAAACTCTGGCCAAGCTGTCAGATTTTAGTCAAAAACTTAGTTGTGAGTTATTCACAATGGCAAGTCAGAGGCTGAATCTATTTTTACATGGTCTTATTAAAAAATTCACTCTGTTTCTAAATCAAAGAGAAGACCTAATCTATTTCCAGACATTTCTCCGATTAGTTTCTCAGAAACATCATCTAACTGTATTAACACAGCTGTCAGAAGGGGCTTCCTTAATAAAATGTAGTCTTTATCGAAGGGGAAGAAAAGAAAATTTTATTAGTTTGTTGACCAGGGCATTTCTCTAGATGGCATCTGGTTTACTGCTTTATGTCCTTGCTCAGATCTGACTCTTGTCATTGTACCATTTGTATAGTTTAATTTTGCTAATACGAGCATCTGAACTGATTATGGAGAGATACTAAAAGGGAAGCATATATGAAAGATCTTATTAAACAGCATTCCTACATTATCTAAAACAGATGTAGCATTGTAAAACAAAAAAGCCTTTATTAAGCCTCCAAAGCTGTCTTTGTCCATCTGCATAAATTGGCAGGTTGCATGAAGACCTTTTTGTAATTTATAAATAGAATCATGCCTGAAATACAACCACACATACAAACAATCTCTAATTTAGGAAGGGTTGAAGTCCTTGGTCTTGATATACATCTTGCAGCTAAAGTCTGTCATTATTATCTGAGGTTTTACAGCTTGCTTCCTCTGGCTCTTGTTATTTGTTTTTTACAAGTCTACCTCGAGTTAACCCTCACTCTTATATTCATTTCATTGGCATCTTGTGTGTGTTACACTAGATAAATGTAGACATCCTCATCAGACTATGAAATACATATGCTCAAAAGCCCCTAAGGCAATTCTATTTGCCTTTACCTCCTCAGCATAAGATTTGCTCTGCATTTTCTTTCAAAAGCAATATAATCTTAGCTCGTATAAAAGTAATTCTCTTATAAATACTGCTCATTATGCATTGTTGGCTTCAGAAATTACCTTGTTGTAAATTGTAAATCCAGAGCAGGAAGGTATCAATTGACCCTATCCTGTCCTCTGCTTGGGTCTGCAGTATCTCCAGAATACCACAAGCTTCCCCCTGAAACTACCATTTGGAAGACAAAGCCCCTCTGGGTGCATTCTGCACCTGGGTACTTTTGGATTGTGTGGATGCTCTGACTGCAGAGGTCTGTTGAAGCAGCAGTCCTACACAGAAGCCTACAGAGAATACAAAACCCACAAGCCCCATGGCCAAAACTCAGAGGGTGGAGCAGGTCTGCAGGCATTTGTCCATTTGTGCTGTGCAGCATGGGGCTGGATGGCTGCCCTTGAGTACCCACGTCAATCAGCTTCAGCCTTCACCCACCCCACCAGCCCTGCTCATATAACCTCTCCAGGCCACTCTGCTCAAGAAAGCCATACCTTCTTCAGGCAGATGTCACAAAACAAGAATGTCAGAGCCCAACACAGGGCCAAAACAAAGTGGTTTTACAGGTTTTCAGAAGTTGTAAAATTAGAAGAGGCATAACTCAGTTCAGTCAAAATTTCCTATAGTTCCATCTGAAATATAAGTTTTTTTCCTCTTGCTGAGTGATCTGTAAAAACTGAGCCCTTAAACTGAGTTAGAGCATCATGTTCATTGACTGTGATGAACTCCTTTCCCCTCTGTAAATTAAGGGGATCTTCTCCCTGTTCCGTCTTGAGACACACTTGCAGTAGGATGAGGCCATGCACATCCAGTCTGCTTGTTGAGGAGTGAAGATTCGTGATCCTGTAGTAAGTTATTTTGCATTGAAACCTGGAAGAAGTTTTTCTTTTTAAAGTATTTTCAGTTCATAAAATACTGTGTGAGGCAGCCACTAGTCCAATTTTAGCATCTGAAATGTGACAGTGCTCTACACATGGAGATCTCTAGGAAGAAAAAATATTTAAAAATAAAGTTGTAAGGCCTCCTATTTGTGGTTCAGTAGTATGGACATTTCTGTCTCCCTTAAGCTAAATAGCATTGAAAGGAAGGTAAATTGCAGCGTTCTCTTTCTAACCCAATTTCAGGGCATTATTGTGACTTGGAGATTTAGTCTCTGTTCATTTCTGCATTACTTTAGTTGTGAAGCAGAGGCTCCACTCTTGTTTCTGCATTTGAGTAGAGGAGGTGGTTGTCTATGTGCCGTGGTGCCCAGGGATGAGCACTACATAACAAAGGAAGGGCTTGGATAACAAAATGCCATCAATACCAGAACCAGAAAGTGATCTTCATCTTTAGATCCTCAGCTGAAGCACTTGACAATCACCACAGTCAGAGATCAGAGATCATTATATTGTGATGTTTAAATAATTCTTACTTTTTTCCTGTAAGGGGAAAAAAAAACCTGCAGTGAGGTTTACTCAACAACTGGCATTCAACAGCTGGCAGTGGGCAGGCGTCATTACTTGCTGTGCTGGCCAGAGATGCCTCTGCTTAACATAAAACAGCACCAGCAATCCTTACCCTGAGGAATCACTGCTTTTAATCACTAAATTTATTAAACTGTAAAAGCTGCTGATACACATCAACTGTTCCTGCTGGTGGGAAAGGGATTGGCTCTGGCACTTCTTCTTGAGATGAATATAATTCAGGAGCTTCTTCCAGCATCTGGTGCCAACTGCACAGAAGATTTATGCAGTATCAGTTAAAAATGAGGGGTTTATCACTGCCATGTTTATGAAATGTTCTGGGCTTTACAGTGAATTTATTTTCTTAAGCAATGTGAGGAAATGGCTGAGAACCTCACGTTTGGGTGTTACCCCTCCTTCCACAAACCATGTCCAAATCAATCTATACAGACTTTTTAACAGTATAATTCTCTGACTGAGTGAGTAGGATGAGAAAGTGTTCAGTTCCACAAATACAGGTTGATCATGTTTTCTGGAGGGTTTTTTTCTAATTATTGTCTGGCTTACATGACTTTTTTGTGATGTATGCATGCATGAAGAAAAAATTGGAACAGATGTGCTCTTTAAAAAAAACCACATACAATAAAATTATTTAAATCTAATTTTAATGCTGTGTAGTTATCAGAAAGACTTACTTGTACCTCAAAATAGAGTACCTTAGTCCTTTCACCACTGAGGCATTCAATGACAACCCCATGGACAGGTCTCCAGTTCTCTGGTTATTCTGTTTGTCCTCTGATCTGCTGTTACTCATACTCCCTTGTACAAAAAATTATCAGTCCCCATTACTTTTCTATCCACCTTTTTATTTCTGCTTTCTGTCTATCATCACAACAGCTTTTTTGGGGTGTCTGTATTGCGTTTTTGAGACATCGGACTTTTTATCAGGCCACTCTGCATGTGTTCCTTTTCTTTGCATAAACTGATTTGCTCATGCTTCCAAACCTCCTCTTAATGTCAGTTCCCAATATTGTTTTGCAGCTCCCAATCCTTTTCCTTCCCTTCTCTTCCATCCTTATTTTCCTCTTTTTCCTTATTTTTCTAGGAGGTGCTTTGCTGGCATGAACATGGTTAAAGCATAATCCCCTACACAGTCTCCAGTGGATAGAGTTTTAAGAGGTGGCAAGACAACTTCCTCCTCTCATGCAAATAAATATTTACCTATCATCTTCTTAACACTTTCCAATATTTCAACACACCCTTGGAAAGCCTCCTCCAATATCTTGATATCTCCTCTTATATCTACCATGTTAAAACTTGAAAGTTTTTTAATTCCACCATTTTAAGAGTTACCTAATTCCTCTCTTTCCTGCCTACAATGTCAGGTGATCTCTTCCTATCTCTCACTTGGTTGCCACATGATTCAATGAATATCACACTTCCACCCACCATACTGGAAGGGTTTACCATGAGGATCCTCTTTGTCTTCACAGTCTTCTCATGGTTTTCAGCTAAAAAAATCCTATTCTGGTCCTAGCAAATGTGTATTCCAGATACACCGGGTTTTTTTTCCTCTAGTCTCCTGCAAATGTATTTATACCTAAAAATGCAAGGCATAAAAATCAAACATTGTAAGAGGCTTCTCTGCAATGACCAGAGTCCTGTTTTATAGCCTTACATATGAAACTCCTGAGTTTGTTTCTTCCAGGTTCCATTTCTTCCCATGTTGTGCTACTACTATAGCTTATCACCCTGGTATATGGCATGTACTGACAAATCCAAAACTACAAGAATACACAAGATGGCCTCTCATACCTTTGTTGGGAGGATGAGAAAATATTCACTATTCTTCTTGTTCTGCAGACCATCCCTGTGATAAGAGTGAAGCCTTCCGAGGTTACTTCAGGGCTACAGTTAAGCTTGCAGCCTATAAATCTGATTTATAAACTTATTGATTATCTCAATTCTCATTACTTTTGGTGCAAAATAAAATAGACCCCCATTGAACACAATTTTCTCTTCCCCTCAGCATTATTCATAAATGAGGTTGCATGAAGGGAAGTGTTAAATCACTGCCTGTTATGGATTCCCTTCTAGATTGTTAGTACTTCCAAACTCTACTGCTTCTCCTTGAATCTTGCCTTTCTTCTATCAGCATTTAAACAACTGACAGTTCTAATTATTGTACTCATAGACAAGGACTTAATTAACCTAATCAGCCTGCCATGGAGCTGACAGGTATGCTTTTCTGTCAGAGTTAGGTCAAAACATGTAATCTGCAATGAATAGGAGCTCTTTTTCAGCTGCTCTGGCAGTGGTTCAGTGCATCCATGTCTCTCCTCAGGCCACTGAATTGTGTGACCTTGCAGCTCACAATGAAGAGTGATGATTATAAAGTGTATGTCAAAAAGCTAGTCTTCTCTGACCCAGTTTCCAGACACAACATGATGGATAAATGCCAGGGAGGCAGCAGTCTGTGTTATCAGACAGAAACAGGGCCAAAGCAGAGGGGAGCATTGCTTCAGTACCACACAGAAACAACCACTGTCAGCATGGAGCATGCAGAGAGCTGTGTTCTTAGGGCAGGATTAGGACACACAAGGTGAGATGACATAGAGACACCATTCCAAGCACTCTTGGGTATCTGTGCCTGTGCTGACTCAGTACCCTGACCGCTTTCTGGCCACCATTAAGGGAAACAAAGGCACGAGTCCTGCAGGCTATGGCTGCTGTTTATCTCAGTAGTAGGCTGCTACTACACACCTGGTGGACTCCCTTTCTGCTCCACTAGCAAAGGTCAGAGAGGGAGATAATGGCTAGACAAAATTGTGACAAACATTTTGTCCCTGTTTCTCTACCCAGCCCTCTCTGAAGCTGGAGCTGCTTCACGCCAGAGTGAGAAGCCCAGATTCTATTAATTTGCTAGTTTACCCT
>VZUA01007086.1:0-12507 GCA_013401035.1 Horornis vulcanius
GCAACCTGGGCTAGTGGAAGGTATCCTGGCCCATGGCAGGCTGTGATAACTTTTAAGGTCCCTTCCAAACCAAATCAGTTCCTCCAGTACAACAGGTAACACCTGACAAAGCACCAAACAAACACCTACAGGAACAATTGGTACAGGAAAGCTCCTTGTCCAAAAAGCAGCTTCGCCCCTCTGCAGGGGGTCACAGCTCTAACAACCTCCTCTTGCAGACAATTCCCACCTGGATGAGGCACTGTTCCCTCACAAGGTCCAACTGTGAGGCAGCCAGTAAAGGCACCAATAGGATTTCACTGCTGGTTCTCAGCCTGTGATTTCAACAGGTGAGCTGGTAGGAACAACAACTGGGCTCAATGATCCCTGGGGGCCCCTCCCAGCTCAGGTCCATCTATGATTCTATGGACAGCCACAAAAACTTGGGCTTCATTTCTAAGTCTTGCACATAAATTTATTTTAAGCTTTTTCAAAACAAAGATTTGGAGGAGAACCTTGACGTGCTCACCTTGCATTTAACAGGATCATGCCAGTTTTCACCGCAGTTAAAGCTGTAAGAGAAAGAAAAGGAAAATAAGCAAACAGGGTAGATTATTGTACTTGTAACTGAACAGTGTAAGTTTTCTTTTGTGTTGTTCAGAGCCAGTCCTAAGGAAACTCAAAACTCCCCACTTCAATCCTGAAATCCCTGAAGAGCCACTTCAAAACAGCGACAGAACAAGAGGGAATGGCTTCCCACTGCCAGAGGACAGAGTTAGGTGGGATTATTAGGGAGAAGTCCTTTACTGTGAGAGAAGTGAGAGACTGAAACTGGTTTCTAGAGAAGTCACCCCATCCCTGGCAGTGTCCAAGGCCAGGCTGGGCAGGGGATGGAGCAGCCTGGGACAGTGGAAGGTGTCCCTGCCCATGGCAGGGGGTGGAACCGGATCACCTTTAAGGTCCCTCCCAAGGCAAAGCAGTCTGGGGCTCCCTGAACACACACTGAGACACTTGCAGGGCAGTGAGTACAAAGCAGCATCAGCATCTTTTCCTCGATGGCTCTTACCAGAACTGACGGCCGCATTTGCAGCGCACGGGTTTAGCATCCGGGTATTGGACTTTAACGACGTGGTGACAGTCGGGGGCAGGACACCACTTTAACAGTCGATTACACTGCAAAACAAAGCACACAGCCCACATCACACAGGAAGGGTGTGCTCAAGGACAGCTCCTGCCCTGCATCCCTTCCTGGCTACAAACGGCTAAGAAATTAAAACCAAACCCACTGCACCCATCACTTCTGGCAAGGACTGAAAGCTTGATCCCGTAACAACTTCTGCCCTGGGCTCTACAGGACAGCTGAGCCCACACAGCTGGAAAAGTGGGACAGTGCAAAACATCTTGCAAAGCACCTTTCTCCAAGTTTATTTTGAGGCTATAAAACCATTAGTATTTTGCTAAAGCGCTTTTGCAGTTTTACTTCAACTGGCAAAATGTTTAAGGTACGTTCTCGTTTACAGCATTTCCTCGTTTCCAATGTGAAGTATCTCAGGTAACATTCAAGAGTCATAAATATTATATAACTATTATGTAACTATTAAAGCTACGTAATTTTGCTTCTCAGAACCCAGATATTAAGCAACAGCTCTTACGTTCTCTTTAGGTCTTTTGTCCCAAAGTTTTTTTAGGTTTTTCCTACAACTATCCCTGTAAGGCAAAGGACCATAAAACAACCCCTGCATTCACACTTGATTAGAGACTATGCAAAAAACCTGCTCTGCAGTTCTAAACAAGCCTCCAGCCTCTGGCTGGGTACAGGTGTGAGACAAAAACAACCTACAAGCCATTAAAAAATTCAAACAAAAACTCACCTCTACAAAACTATTGGTTATTAAATGCTGGTACTTTAATTTAACCTTGGAATCTGTGATCAGACGCCTGTGGGAAGGGAAGAAACAGAGAAATTGTAGCAGAAATCTTGTTTTTTCCATACATTGCCAGTAAGTTAAGACAAATAGGTTTGATTCATCCTTCTACGCTTGCAGGTACTTTTTGTACTTACCTGTTCTCTATTTATTTGTTAGATCTTTTATTATTATGAAAACTACGTTCATTCTATTCAATAATAAATATATATAAAAATGTATTAGCTTCAGAAACAGAAAGCTCACGCAGTTCAAAATTATTGAACCTCTTGGTGTGAGCATTTTTATTTAAAAACACTTTCCTGAAGAGCCCAAGAAACAAAGCAAGTAATTTAATCAGTTCATTTACATAAAACATGCACATTTGGTGGCAAATCCCTTAAAAATGCTCCAGAACAACCCTTGTGTGGCTAATAACTTTGGGAAGCCTCACGTTAGCTAGATTTCAGTGGAATGCTACAGCTTCAGCTTCAAAATTAATGGGTTTTTAATCTATTTGCCATAAAAACAAAGTTGATTTGAATTCAACATCACTAGGGGTGTACACAACACGGACTTTAAATTAATTCCAGTCTGCTTGGAACTGGGAGAGCGGAGGAAAACTGACTGATGGGAACCCTTGACAACATGGTGACCACTTTTCTCCTGGGCACACCATCCCAGCTGGCATTTGCAGACTGCCCAGCCTAAATGCAGCCAAGATAACTTCATTAATTGCTGAACACTTCTAAAAATGTCTTTTAGCTATGACTGAAGTGTCTTCCCAATATATCTAAATATAAAGCTGCACTAACACACCCTTTGTGGCATTCCTGGTTTAAATCCTACTGTGGAATTCAGCTTTATACAGGCCATACCATGGGTAAATATTGGAATTAATGGATTTTCAGCTTTTCAACTTTCCAGCTGCAGCCAAAATTAAGTGTACTCCTGCATGTTATCCTTACAACACGCCTTGAGGAGTGGAGTGTCCCCATGGGATGTGCACAAATCCCAGCCCTGGGCAGCTGGGGAGCTCCTCACCCAAGCACATGCTGGTTATTACATAAATCACAGCACGTGGCAGCTCAATTCCCAGGGCTAAAATAAAACAAATCAGCTGACAAAGCATCTCTCCTGCAATTCTGGAGTCAAACTTACTGAAGAATGAGAAAACAATTTAAATTTAGTATGAATTATAAATCTGAAGTTTTCTACCCCATACTAAATGAAAATGTATTGTATTATAACACCCTGAAAATGTATTGTATTTTAACACTATATCAAGTACTGGAATCTAAAATTTTAGTCATGCCATGACTAACCAGAGCACATAATCCACTGGTTTTTTTTTTTTGCTTTGATTGCCCCAATCAACATCACCAGGTCAAGATCCTCAAGAATTTTGCTTTGAATATTATTGTCTTTCAGCAAATCATAAATAAAACTAGACAAATTAAGAGGTGAAACCCATGCCCAGAGCCATAAATCATATCAATTTTGTGTTTGTATCACTTGGAAACTGAGAACTGGAAACTTTGCAAACAGGAAAGGACCTAAAAAATAATAATTAAGGACACAGAAATGGGTGCAGGTCCCAGTTGAGATAATTTACATTTTTGCCATTTATATCGACCCTAAGATTGCCACAGTTGGCCATCTTGGCTTTTAAAGCAAAGAGGTTTTTCAAAAAATTTACCTTCTTCCCCACAGAAATCCAGGTAAGATCAGGGAAAGGTGGATTTTTACCTCTATAAACCGTTTCTAGTTTTACTCAGACAAATGGAACTCATTTTCTTTAGCACCCAGCTGCCACTGCCCTATCCCAGGCCCCATCCTGGTGGAATCCCACAGCACTGCCTCTTTTTCTTCCATCCTTTCCCTGCTGCTGCTGCCACTGCAGCCTCCAATGGTTTCAGCTACTCAATTTCACATGCACTGTTTGAACAGCTCATTCCAACTGTTGCAATCAAGAAAACACTCCAGAAAGTCCTGCTGAGAGCATCTGACTTCACAAATTGAAGTTCAACGTCTGGTAAACAAAAATCTCAATCAAGTTACTGAAGATATGCCAACTTCAGCTCAGTTTCCACCCACTGGACTCTACAAACCACCCCTCCAAGAGGGCAGGAAAGCATTTCAGCTACTTCCACTCCCATCCAGCCTACACTCTATGAGTAACCAAGAGCAAAAATTGGGAAAATCACTACTCTGAAAGCAACTGATAATAAAAACCACCAAATTAATATCAATGAGTGAGTCAGGCTTCAGGAAGGAAAAAATAAGGTAACAGAATAAGCCTTTATTGAGATGCCTTTTAGCAAGAAGAATTAAAATGAACTTAAACAAAGTTCAGAGTCACGAAGGATATTGCTCATGCAACAACCTCCCCCAGTATAAAAGAGAAGGAAGCTCATGGAGCTCACTGCTCCACCATGAACTAACAGTCATTCTACAGCTGGACAACTTAATGACTCCAAGGACACAGGCTGACACAGCAGCTTAATCAAATCCTGTGTTTGAGGGTCAACTGCCTCCTATCAGAGGGCAAAAAACACACCCTGCATCAGCCCTTAGGACTCCTGTCCTCTGACTCACCTATTAACTACAGCTAGAGGGCTTGGGGAACCAGTGGGTTGACCTGGGTAGAAGTCCTAAATTCTTACGTAAATCAAAGGAAACAAAATGCACAAAGCAGTAAAACAGAGTTTGGAAACCCTGGTGTCACACTGACCAAACTGGTCAGGGAGTCCTTCCTCCCACTGCCATCACATGGGGTTTTCACACCTAAACAGGAAGGTAAGAGACATTCTGGTACCAAAACAGACAGTTCAAGACAGACTTCTTGCTTCCTGCAAGCCTCTGTGTAGTTTGTTAAAAGCATTTGAATAAATTTGAATAGCACGTGAGTAACACAATGGGAAGAGAGAGCAAAGGCAAGAGCATTACTTACATAACTGTATTGTCGTCCACTAAGATATCACAGCCATGGGCAGGGCATGAAATAGTCTGAAAAACACAAAAAGGTCATAGGAGGAACAGTGGTTATCCTGGTTTTGTATCACAAGGAATTCCAAGGCAACAGACTTCACCGCAATCCATAGCCAAAGGAGTGCCCTGCCTCTCCCACCACATCCCAGGTGTGCCACTGGTTCCTCCTTCCCCAGCCCAGACACCTGCACCAACTCCACAGAATTCCCTCCAGATTCACCTTAGCAGAGCCTGCAGCCCCCAAACTTTTGGGGTTTGGGTTTTCTCTGTTGTTCTTTTGGGTTTTTTTTAAATTTCAGCAGAGAGACTCTCCCCTGTCTCTCCAATACACAGAATTTCCAGAAATAAGCCATGAGATGAGTTGATATTTTACCTGTCCCATGCCTTCCTCCATTATTTTGGTAGTTAAATATTCACTCCAGCACTGCATACAGAACTTGTGTCCACACTCTAGGCCAGTGAAGTACTGCAATGACAAAGAATACAAGACATGGCCTCATTTTATCACATGGATTCACTCCTTAATTTCATCCTCCTTGGTGCTGTGCAGTTCATCCATCCCATCCCTCATTCCCCACACCAAACTTGAGACATTGCTATTCATTTTGCATCATCACCCCTACAGAACATTGCCAAGGCAGCCTTAGTCACTCTTCAAAAGCCAGACTTTAATCCCCAACCCCAGCAGCAAGGAAAGGTGTGGCCCATGTTTCCATCCTGCCCATTTAAATTTACCCTTGTTTTAGTAATGTATATGAAGCACAGCATGGCTCTCTCCCATTTTACTTTGGAAATCAGTCAAACACCAGACAGGTCACACTGGTAAGGATACACAGTCTTCATGCCTTCTATTTTTTTCCCCTTGGCACATGTGGGTGCTGCCCAAAAGTCCCAGACCTCCTCAGGGAAGTTCCCCCTGAAACCCAGATGCTCATCAGATGAGGACACTCAGGATCTAATTGGCAGGTGTAAATTGCTAAATAAAATTCAATAATGATCTGCTGTCACAGCCAGCAACAGGGACAACTCCATCCTTGTCTGCATCATCTGCACAGAGCTGTCAAGATACCATCTGGGACTCAGTGGTTACACAAGGGGTGGAGAAGCAAACCCTGCTGAGGTAAGACTGGAATTAAAGTACTTTTCTCTGGTCAGCTTAAAGTTATTTTATACTCAGAGTCAGCACCAAGGAAAACTGTATTTAAAACACTTCATTTGTACCACTATAGAGGTAATATTTGCTGGCTCAGCTTTTCAAACCAACTTCTCAGCTAGTGAGCTAAAATCAGAACACAGATACCATCAAACTATGAAACTCCACAGAGGAAAGAACCCAGAATCCTCTATGGAACAGCCCAAAACAACAGCAAGACGGTGGTAATTGAGGAAAGAAGAATCCACTGGAGGCAAATGTTCTTCCCAAATCACCTTCTCAGACACAACAGATACATTCTGTCCATGCCACTGTAGTAAATAGGTGTGATTCCAGCTAATAAAGTGAAACAGTAATCAATATTGATAGTTAAGATGTAACACTGAGGAGGGAGGAGTCCCCCCCACCTTTTCCTCTGCAGATGCTCAGAGAAGAGCAGAAAACAGGAAGAAACTAAGATAAGAACTAGCTGAATTTATCTGGGAGACTGGAGATTTGGGGGAACTCCAAGAAAGTTGTCAATTATATGAGATTTACTGCCCGAAACATAGGAGGACTTGGGGAAACTCCAAGGAAACTGTTAATTATATGAAATTTATGGCCTTAATAATTAAATATAGTACCAGATGATACAATATAAGGTTAATATGCACGTGTAATCAAAGAAGCCATTGGGAGGACACATGAGGAAGATGATGAGCCTTGCTCCCTACGAGCCCCAAAGGTGGGGAGACCCCCTAAAAGGGGATAGTGGAGCATGGGTAGTAAAGATGATGATGAGCAGAGATAAGAACAGACACAAATTGAAAATGGGAGGAGATGGGTGGTGACAGAAAGAATAAAAGGGTTAATTTTGGAGCATCTCATGGGTAGTGGCAGGATCCAAGTCCTGGCCCTGTAACCCTGCACAGTCCTCTTGCTCACACATTATTATTGGAACCAAATGTATTATTTACTATTATACATTTAAGCTGCTAATATTAAAATTGCTGCTACATTTAACTTTGTTTTGAATTTTTTTTTCTTGATTGGATAATTAGGCAACACATACAACAGCAGGGAGGTGTGGCAGCTGTGTTGTGCCATCTCTGGCTGCTCTGGCATTGCCCAGGGAAGGTGCCTGTCAGCACTGCTCTCCCAGGGGCTGGCAGGCTGTGATGACACTGCTCTCACACTCCTGCCACCAGCAGCAGCCTGTGAGCACCAACACGGCTGAAAGTGACCTGAGCATCTGACTTGGCTCCAGGTAAAAATAGAGACATCCACCCCAAAAAACCAACAAAGAGATCAGAGAGGAGGCTGACACCTATGTGGTGCCAGGTACAGCAGCTGCAAGAGTGAAAAAAGACACCTTCCAATTTCCGAGCCCTTACTGAGCCAGCTAACAAGGTATCTGATGCTCCACAGATGCTGCTGTGGCCAAGTGACATCCCCTGGAGATGCAGAGTTAGAGTAAAAATACTTTTAACATCTGTAACTTTTAGGATGCCACAGCATGAAACCATCCCAAAGACAACATTGGCTTTCCAGTGAATTCTGGCTTCTCCACATGTGATGGGAAGCAAGCACAGACAAGGGAATCATCCCTCACTGAACCCAAATACTCCTGCAGCAGGCACACACGAGGAACCAGCACAGAACACATCTTCACTTAAGACCTGTTTTGGTTATTTCAGGCAGAGAAGTGCCTTGCTAAATGCCCACAAAAAGGCAGCCACCACCACACTTCCTCCCAGGCTGCAAGGAATGCAGAGAATCTCTCAGCTCTTTTCTTTACTTTGAGGGAGTTCCCAATTATTTTTGGCTCAGCTGATAGCAGATGTCAGGGGAGCAAGTAAAAAGGCCAACATAAAACCACCAAGGACGGGGGGGAGCAGTAACTCCTTAGGCAGCTCATTAGCCCAGGGGACAGCTCTGCTGTCACCACATCTGTGCCCAGTATCTATAGTCTGGACAAAGCAGGATGCTCCCAAAAACACCCCCAGCCCACTCTCCTGAGGGTGAGGGGCAGGAGAAGAGGAAGGCAAAGCCAACCCCCACCCAGTTCCTGCCTTACCAATAAAAGTGTCACCCAAAATGACTATTGGGACCTGACAGTGCTTGCCAGGGACATAGAGCAGGTGAAACATCTCCATTAAGTCCTCAAACTTGCAGGGTGAGAGCTTCAAATGCCTTGTTTGGCAGGTGCTTCCCAAAACCTCAAACCACAGTTCTTTGGAGGTGACTGAAGAGCTAGAGAGACTTTGTAGATGGGAGAGAGGGAATTTCAAGACTAACATTTCTGCAACAACTGTACACAGTAGAACTTCTTAACACCTCCGAACTGTCAGCTTTCCATAGGCTAAAAGAGGCTGTCCGTGCAAAAAAAAAACACCCACAGCTTTCATGTGGAAAAATAATTAGCTGATCATTGCAAGAGGATTTTCAAAGCTGAGATTTTAGGCTGGGCACTGAACATGGAAATAATCCTAGAATTTATAATTCACATTGACTACAACAGCTTCAGAACAGATTTCAATCACCTTAGACACAGACACTACACTATCCTAGACCGTTGACAGAAGAAATCACAAATATTAGTTTTCCTATAGGCTCCAGCTTTTTTATAGGGAAAGAAACAGAGTCCCCTCTGATGTCTTTTAACACCAACAACAGAGACAGCCCTGCTCACCTCATAACATCCCTCTGCTCCAGCTAAAAATCTGCTCTTCTAACAACTGGGCCACTGCTATTTGAGCTACAAAATCAAGACGTGTTAGTGTGTTTTGTGCTGTTCTTTTCAGTTTCAGAACTCTAGACAATGCAGGGGTGTGATTTTGGGGGTTGTCCTGCGCAGTGCCAGGAGCTGGACTCGACGGTCTGTCCTTGTGAGCCTGTTCCATGATTCTCTGATTCTGCTTCCCAGGCAGCACAGTACCCCCACCCAGTACAGCAACTAGGTTAAAATTGAGAGAACAATGTATTAGAATATATTGCCTTTCCTTTTCAAAGCACCTCATCATACAAAGCAGGAATTTGCCTTTCCAGCTGCTTTTCAAGAAGGAAGTTGGGAAACACAAGGCTGAAGAGAAGACACATGAAGCCTTGTGGTTCCTGGCTCAAGAGCAACAGGGACCTTAATGCTGAGATTGGGAGGCCTGAAGCTGGGCTTTGCTCAGCTCTCTCCACTCCAGAGGAGAAGATCCAGAGCAAGGGAGAGGCTGCAACCAGGGAACTTCACCCCAGGCTACTCCTGAACCCCAAAGCTCCTCATGGTTCCTTGCTGAAAACACACCCAGAGCAAGAGCAAAGCCTTATGTCAAGGCAGCTTTACCTGGAAAGGCCCAGGACATGTTTTAGGGTGTTCTGGAGGCACAGCTTCCCCACAAAAAGCAGGTTCCAATAAAGGAAGGATTCCTCACTATCAGCACTTTGCCTTTTGATGAACTCTCCTGTTCCCAGATCTCCCAACAGTTTGTCCTGCCCCTGGGAGCCTCAACAGAGCCTGGACCTTTTAGCAGTGTATGGAAATGCATCAATTTGGTCAACAGTGACAAAAAAAAGTAGCACTATGACCCAGGACATTGATGTAGAGCCCCAGCAAGCACTGGGTAACACACCCTCATGTCTGACCAAGAGGGTATTGTCCAAACATGATAAAGATCCAAAGATATCCACGTTTTACTTCTACTACTTTTATTCTAGACTCCCTAGTTTGACTATTTTGTAGCACTACTTACTGCTTTTAAAAGCTGTTCCCTACCTTGTCTTTCTATTTAAGTAAATCCCTTTGCCCATCATGCTTTTCACAGATTTTAATTTTGCATATCCTTTACATCTCAGTTGGTATCTGACCTTTGCAAACATCACCTGCTTACTTTTTCCTAAACTTTACCACACCACTGCCAGGCCCCAGCACCCTCAGAGGTGTTCAGCAGGAAAATGGGACGTTTCAGGTCAGAAATCTGGGGAGTTGCTGGTCCAAGGCCGCTGGGTACTCACCGAGTTTGGGTAGTTCAGATAGCAGATCTGACAGGACATGTCCTGGGCTGATGACCTGGTGTTCATCTGGCGCGTTCGCGACTTTTTACTTGGATTAATTACGTGACACTCTGCAAAGAGCTTCTCCAAGTTGCCATCAAAGTACCTGTACAACACAGGACAGAATGAAAATTTAACCACCTTCTAAATCATTTTTCCATTCTAGGTAGCAGTTAAGTGTACAAAGATGCTTTTTATATTTCAAAACTCATACACCCACTACCTTCCAACAAACTCTTCTCTGACGCAACACAGAGGTGGATACTGGACAACTACATAATTTCAGAGACTCTCACTTGAATTACACACTCCTGAAATTCAGGCACCTTCAATTCTTCAGCTGCATTTCAAGTAATTCATGATTGTCCCCAACAATTGCTTTGCTTTAGAATTCCAAGACAGGGAACTAGAACAAGAACACCTGAGTTCACAGTCCAGGCACTGGAACGCCTTCCTAAAGCACAGGTCTGACACCTTCAAGCTCGATTCCTTTCAACTGAAGCCTTCCATTTTTTCCTAATATTCTGATGATTAGCCATTTGAGCATCTTTTCAGTCAACATGAGGTAATTTAACAACCTCCTAAAAAATACAGTTCCAGGTTTACAGTGCTTCCAAAGATTAAGTACCTATAGGAAAGGAGGATGCAAAATTGCTTGGGGGGAGAAAAAAGATCACTTCCTTTCTATTTCCCATTCCCTTAAGGAAAACAATATTGGTTTGCTTTAAAGGCTTATAAAAAGCTCTTTGTTGGAGTGGAGTACCAAACTGGGGAGAATCATTATCAGAGAGCTCAGCCACTTCCCAGAATCCTTCACACACCTTTCTCCAGCCTGCAGCAGCTGCAAAGAACTAATTAAACCAGACAATTAACCAGACCCATCACCTGCACACATCCCCCAGCCAAACCCAGCAAGTCATTACCCCACTCTCTTACAGCTCTATCTACCAACAAGGCTTGATTTATAATTGAAAAAATAACAATTTTCCTGCTGTTTCATATGTTCCTCAAAGCAGTTCATGTATTTTAGACCTTAAATTCCAAGCCACTGAATCTGAAGGAAGCTGTGAATACTGGCATCACAGCACCCACGAAGCTTTGCCACTGTTCTTCAATGTTAGCTCAGGATTTTACTCAACCAAGTTCTTTTGTTTGCTTAGAGGATTATTTTTAGAAATTTGTATATTATATTTAAATCTAGATACATAAAATTACAGATTTAGAAAACTTTAGTAAGTGAATTCAGTGCAGTCCCATTATAGGCAGCATTTGTTTACTAAGTATCATGGATTAATATTAAGTCCACAAAAGTTTTCCAGCCTTCCAACTGCTCTTAGAGGCAGCAGGAGCAGCACAGGACATGCTCTGAGGAGAGCAGACACGCAGTTGGGTGTGAAGTTTGCAAGGAGAACAGCTTTGTATACAAATGCTATGATTCAACTTGAACCCTGATGCTCATGACCAGCTAAATGCTTATGGTAATACCAGAGGTTTTTGTAGTGCTGGCCGGTTTTAAGGGTGAATATCCATGTCAGGAACTTGACTTTTTTCACCTGGAATTACCTATCCTCTTTAAATACCTATGGATAGTATTCCTGTTTCCCCATGCTGATTTCATTCATTTTCTGAATGAGTAATTTCCACATTTATTTTTATGTATGTCTCTCAGACTCATGCTGCCACTGGGCCACAAGAATTCCAGAAAATGCAGGGGAAAACATGGATCTCTCTGAAAACACACGTTTCCAATGGATACTCCAAAGTTCAACAGCTCTCTAACTGCTCCACCACTCCTTACACAAACATGCCAAGGGCTCAGTCTTGCAGTTCCTTCAATGGTTAGGAACAACACCCAATTCCAATCACCATCCCTTTTTCCCACTTGTTCCAGCATCACCACAGACCATCCATGTAGGCAGATCTCCCCTTGCCCTTCCCACGTTCCTTGGTCACAGGATTCCCAGGCAGCAGCTCTGACACCCCTCCCTCCCACACCAGGTGAGCTCCATGGGACATTCACCAACTTCACCATCAATCTCCATTTCCATTGATCTTCCTTGAATCCAAGGAAGCCAAACCACATGCAATCCCAGTCCTGATCTGACCCTGATCTCATACAATCTCACTTAAATTTCCCCAGAAAACCTCACCTAAGGCATTGCAAAAGATGGCTGCATTTCTTCAGATCTCCTCCATGTCAGCATCCCTCCTCACTTCCTTCACAACTCCAAGAATCCTGATTTTCCCCCAAAAACTCTCTATTAAAGGGTTGGTTCTTGGTACTTCCACCCTTATTTTCATCCTAGGGAGAAGCACAGCACCTTCAACAGCCCTTTAAATCCTCTGCCCTCCTTTCCCTTCACAATGCAGACATTGAGTAATTCCAGCACTTCTAGCACATGAGAATTTCCTCTATTAATTCTTCAAAGTTCATTTGCTTCATCACAAAGTTGGGGGGGG
>VZUA01007092.1:0-10638 GCA_013401035.1 Horornis vulcanius
TGAATTACCTCAATGTATTCATAACAAGGAGAACAAACATGGCTCCTGAGTTCTCACTGCCCACGCCAGGGTGCTGCAGGGGTCAGAGCCCCTGAGCCGGGGCTGGGGGGACAGGCAGGCTGGGCTGGAGGGCTCTGGGGGTTTGGGGACAGGGACAGCTGCTGGCAGGGAACAGGGCTGGAGCGATGGCTTCCCTGTGGGGCATGGTGCCTTCCCCAGGGAAAAAGGTGGGTGGGTTAGGGGCAAGTGTTGGCCCCATGGCTACTGTTCCTTCATGGTGGGGTACAAGCAGTATGGCCCTGGACCCCCATGGGACCCTTTTCCTGGGCATGCTTGGCTTGGCAGGATCCCTGGGAAACTTGGGGTGGCTGTGGGACCCCCACAGCCAGGATACTCTCTTTTCTTAGGGGGTCTCCTGAGCTTTGCAGTGCCCCAAGGGGTGGGACACTCATTCCTGGGGGAGTCTGGGCTCAGTAGGACTCCCAGAACTGAGGCTGCCCCCTTTTGGGAGTCAGGCCTCATCAGGACACTCAGGAACATTAACCCCCAAAGTCTGTGACCCTCCTTTAGTGATTACACCCTGTCTCCATGAGATCCCCATGGTGGTGACCCACTCACCCCTTGTGAGTGGGGCTGGGCTCATCAGGACCCCCAGGCCATTAACACCTCATCCCTCTGCCTGGGACTCCCAAAACCATGTTACCCCTCCTTGTAGGGGGTCTTCTGGCCTTTGCAGGATTCCCAGGGCTGGGACAACTATTTTTTAGGGGACAGGGCTCAGTGGGATCCCCAAGGCTGTGGGGTCTTGAAGGGGTGGGGTCACCCATTCTGTCCCTGGCAAGTGGCCACCCAGTGCCAAGTGCTTCAGTCACCCTTGGGGCACACATCCTCTTCTGCACTTCCCAGGATTTGTGATGAGCTGATGTCACTCCAAGGTGCCCTAGGGGACCTTTTCCATGTGCCCCCTTCCTAACCAGGTGATAGTGGCCTGGTTATTGGTGTTGGGTCTCCCCTTTGCTTTGATTTCTGCCCCATGAGAGAATCAAAAAATCCCCCAATTCCCCCTGGCTCCCCATTTGCGCCTCCTGGACCCCCATGGACACCCATGTCTTGCTCCATCCCAAGTTGCCAAAGGCTCCTGGATCAGCTCCTGCCTCATGGACAATCCTATATTAAAGCTGTTAGAAGGAGCATCTGCATACACACAGACAAAGAGGTGTGTCCTCAATTAAAAAAAAAAGGTGTGGGGGGGTGAGTAATAAAGGGGTTGTGGGGTACATGGAAGGCCATTTAATCTGCCACAAAACTGAGCAGATAAAGCAGAAAACAGCAATGCTAATGGCCACTCACAAGAGCAAAACAAAGGACTGCAGAAAATAGAAAAAACAAAGACCTTTACTAAAATCACCCTCAATTTTATTCTTTGTCAAATCCCCTTTCAGGTCTTAAAATGTTTTAAAGCAGCAGTTGACAATACTTGAATAGCATAAAATGTCACTAGCATGACACACAGCTTTCTCAGAATTCCTGTTTTATATATTAATAAATACATATATAAAAAGCACATGCAAATTCCCCGTGAGCAGAAGGAAGTGGTACTTTCTGACATCCACATTTTCCAAGTGGATATGCTCCTTACCCACGGGCAGATCGTTTTCCTCAAGGAACCTTTCATCCAGGAGATGGGCATCAAAACATCCCTATGAGCTATAAACATCCTGCCTGGCACCCCTAGAGTTTCACCAGAGGGAGATAAGGGCCATTCAAGATGGTCCCTGAGCTCCAGTGGGATGGTCGGAAAAACAGCCCAGGAATTTAGATCAGATTATTGTCCTTCAAATGCTAATTTGCTCTTGAATGGTCATTTAAAAGGTAATAATAGTAAAGACACCAAATGTAAAACCTTTCAGGGACCCAAATGCACTTTAAAACAAAAAATGTAAAAATCATTCATGGCATCAAGTGCACAAAAAAGACTCAAAAGGAGAATCCTATTTTTAAACCATTAAAAATTTCTCAGTTTCTGAATCAAATATTTTAGCACAAACTAAAAGTTGAAAGAAAAAAAAAATCAACAAAACCAACCAACCAACAAATCTGTGCAGTCAGTATCTCAGGATTTTATTTTCAGTATTCTGACTGATTAAATAGACACATTACAGGAGAAATTTAATTGAGGATGTTATAAATGGTATAACTTAATTAGAGATTTTCTTATTTGTGAAATGTTATAAATATAACTCGAGCTAGGATTACACTGGTATTGAGAAATCCCATGTATGTGAGCTATGTATGTCAAAAAGCACAAGCTGCCAGGAGCCTGGCAACTCAAGATAAAGGTTCATTTGCACAGGTTTAGAAACAGAGAAACAGGTTTTGGTGGAAGTCCTGTTTCCTCCCTCATCATGGACTCTGATCACTCTGTACTTCTCACCTGATGTATATCATGCAATGAACTTCCTCATCTTGAATCTCAATGAAAACTTCCAGTAAATCAGATCAAGCCATCATCACTCCATCACTCCCCTGAAAACCTTTCAGCAGACCAGGACAGAGAAAGGGAACTTCGTGAATATTCAGGAACACTGCACTGGACAAAGAAAGATGAAGTAATCCAAAATTCCAGTGGAAAACAGTATAAAGTAGACCTGGAAAAATCAGACTTTGTGAACTGTGGGAGACTTGTGCTATGAAGGCCAAATCCTTGTTCACCCAGTTCTGACCCCGGGCCCAGAACTGTTTTCTTTGATTGTGGCTATCTCAGACTTTTCATACGGCTGTAAATCAATAAATTCTCTTTATTGATTAAAAATTTGGCTATTCATTTATAACAAGGTTAAATTTTAACCAAAGTGGAAAACAAATGTAGAAAATGTGTCTCAAAAGCCCTAAATACAAATTAAACAAACAGGTAGACTTCCCTAGGCTCATGTCAGGACTAAACTATACATAAAAAAGCATTCAATAAGCCTGCATCAATTTCCAGGATACCCATCCACCTCCAGACTTTCCTACAATTCTGTCTCTGGGTCGAGATGTTCTTTTTTTTCCTGAAGTATAGGTTTGACTCTAAAAGATATCTTAAAAGCAGTCCAAAAATCTGCTATCAGAGTGTTACCAATGATGCTGAGCACTTATGGAGCCAGGGTGGGACTGCACATTTACTTCCTGCCCATTTCCAATTTGTATTGTAGGCTGGCCAAACTTCTCACTCACCTGGAGCTTAAAAGGTTTCCAGCCTTAAGGGTATACATGGTATATTAAATTTTTTTTTTTCTAAAACTTATGAACAATTTGGCAAACTAAAATTACTGGTACAGCTCAAAATCAAAAACTTGCCATCATGTAGCAATGCCTTTAATTACATAAGAAAAATACTGGATGGACCTGAAGCAAACTTCTGGAACTCTTAAGTACTGCAGTCCAGAAATTAAGTAACTCCTCAGCTTTGGTAATACCCAGCATCTCCTCTGAGAAATTATCTCCATTCCCTGTAGTGCTTGAAGCCCTGAGAGGCTGCTTCCCTGGGCAAATATAGTGCTCAGAAATAATTCATATTGTACATGATTAATGTTTTCAAAGAAAAATCTTGCTAAATATTGAAACTCCCAGGAAAGCTAAAATAAGATACAAAATCATTGTTGGCCATGAAATATTTATTATTGCTTTCTAAGAAGCGCATCCATAAGAGCAATTTGCAAAACTTGCTTGTTTTGAAATATATCAGGTATGCTCTGCCTGCTGACATCTCTGTGTAAGATCCGTGTTGCTGGATAGTGGTGCTGTGCCAAATTTAACTTTTTCATCACTGAACAAAGAGAACCTATATGTATATTTATAAATAATTATGGAGCTTTTCCAGGAAATTGTTTTGCAAAACTACCCAAACAATTTTCCATATAAAATGACACAGCTGATGCCAGGGTAATGCAGACAACATTCACATAGATAGGTTTCCATCTTTCTTCTTTTTGAGAAAACAACATCTGTAAATTTGAAGGGGGTGTTTGCATGCACACTTTGAACAGTGATCACATCACATGGTAATCCTGTGGTACGTGTCATTACATGCAAAGTTCAAGCCTGGAGCAGGGTGGGATAAGCTCTTCTCCAGGCATGCAGGATCCTCGTGACATCTCTGGGAAGATGATTGAATTCCAAGGCACAAAGTGACAACTACTTATTGACAATTTTCCGCTGCTTAAAACAAAAATAAACAGCTAATATTTGGACACAGTAGTGACATTTATACCACCAAATTTTGTTACTTACAGGACTACTCTAAATTAGTCCCTACTGTAGTAGAGAAAATCCATATTTTAGCTACATAGCCAAGCCCCCAAAATACATTTGAACTGCACTTTCACAGAGCTATGCTCTTGAAGCCATGATTAGCACAATCTTAGAACTCAATGTGGCAAGGGTTTGACAGTATGCTTTTTTTTTTCCCCACATCTTAAAAGAAAAAAAAAAAATTAAAAGACACGTTGCCAGGATACATCTACAGGGATGCTATGAGGTGCACATGAATTGCTACACAGCTGCAATCTTAGATGATAATTTTACTTTGTTGTTGTTTCTCCTGTTTTGTGGCCACTAAACAATCTCCAGGGTCAACAAGTGGAGAAGGCAGGCAGGCATGAAGGCATGAAGGCATGAAGGCATGAAGGCAGGCAGGCAGGCAGGCAGGCAGGCAGGCAGGCAGGCAGGAAGGCAGGAAGGCAGGCAGGAAGGAAGGCAGGAAGGAAGGCAGGAAGGCAGGAAGGAAGGCAGGAAGGCAGGAAGGCAGGAAGGCAGGAAGGCAGGAAGGAAGGAAGGAAGGAAGGAAGGAAGGAAGGAAGGAAGGAAGGAAGGAAGGAAGGAAGCTCAGTATATTCAATGAACTGCACAGAATACTTCTGAACTAGGTTATTTCATATACAATTCATCTACAGAGCATTTCATAAACAGTGTGTTATTTCCTTAATTGTCAATTAAGAAGCACTTTAACCACAATCCAGTAATGGTATTCTGTGTTTCACCATTTCCCACAGAGATGCAAAAAAAGTTTTTTCCCCCACCAGCTCTAGGGAAATCATTAATTGATCACCCCTACAATTTTTAGGCTACATTGACCTCTTGAGGTGACACTTCACAGAAAACTGTTCAATGGAGTTGCAGAACAAATGTTTGGTGGTTTTTTGTTTGTTTTGTTTTGTTTTTTCTCTTGTAGAAAGCTACATTCCTTAAAGTCAAAAAGGTCACCATAATGCATCACTGAGGCCATAACTTGGCATAACAAAAGAAAATGTCTCTGGCAGACTGGCTAAACATCATTTCACTGGTGATTTACTTTTATTTTTATTTTTTTCCTCTTTGAAAAGACATTTGCTACTGCTTCTCTTGGAACAGCCATGGAAAACTATAGAAACTTAGCTTTTATTGCATATGCGATAGATGCAGACTGCATGAGAAGTCTCTTTTTCAAAATAATTGATTACTTTTTTGGCTGAAGAAAATACATTTCTCTCCCTCAATAGCAGAGTAATTAAAATTTTGTGGTTAAATCTTGCTGATTTTAGCCAGATGTCACTCTTAGTAATATGCTTCCAGACTGAAATATATATATATTTTTAAGAGAAGCACTTATTAATGCTGAAAAATAAACAAACAAATTATCAAAAGAAATTTTCCATATAAGAAACAAACCTCAATCAAGGAACTAGAATACTCTATATTGACAACAACAAAAACAAAGATTCAAATAAAACTCAATTTAATTTCACGGAGAGGAAACACAAAATGGTCAGGCATCAAGCAGCCTCTTTGATAATACAGGAACAAATTACATCAGTGTCCTGGTTTAGGGCAGATTTGGGAAGAAACCTCCGAAGGGGGTTCCTCTGAAAAGCAAACCCGATCAGCCCCTCCCCCCAGCTAGTCTGGGAAAAAACTTCCTTAGAGAAAAGTGGAAAAAACTATTTATTTAACAGACAAAATACCTATAAACATGAGAGTGGATATTATGAAAATATAAAATGAACAATGAAACAACAAAACCTCTCGCCACTCCGAAGGGAGATGGCAAACTGAGACAGTCCTTGCCGTGGGTGCAGCTCAGCTCACTCAGTCTCTGGTCAGTCCCAGTCCCTCCGGAGGTCCAGGCCCGGTGGGCCGCAGGTGCGAGCCCTCGGTGCTCCTCTGGGTTTTTCAGTCCAGAGTAGATGTGAACAGTCCCAAGAAGAGGAGGAAAAAACAATCCAGGGAACTTTCTGCCTCAGCTAGCTAAAACTAACTAAAAGCAAAAAGATCTCTGCTCCACCGCTGTCCGTGCCTCCGACGAACAGAAGTCCGGAGAAGAGAAGAATGTGTGGGAGTCAGGCTGTTCTTCAAAACAAACTCCGCGCTTCTTCTCTCCCTGGTTCACTCTTAATCTTAAAGGTACAGAACTCAATATACAGCACAAAGAGAGTGGACGATTGGGGATACAAGCAACATAAAGTCACCCTAGGACAATCAGTTTTCATATACATAGGGGGAAATACAAAAGCCATGTTTCCTCATTTGTATACAATGAAAAATACATGATACTGCTTTTTGGATTAGTTTGAATAGTTTAAGTCATGGGCAGTGTAGCCATTGCTCTTTTTTGTGCTAACCAGGTGCTTAAAGCCCAGAAAAGGCCCTTTTTCAGGAAGAGCAGCCAACAAACCCTTCCAGCCCATAAAGTGCTTTCCTTACAGGGCTAAACAGGATTATTAGACTTTCCATGCTGCTATAAAGCTGTCAAAGAGTCCAGGCTGACACTGGTGATATGAATCACAGCAGCCTCAACATTAACTGAAAAAAAAGTTACTGTAATTATAAAGCAGCAAGAAAATAATACTACTCTTTCACACAATTGTTTTGGTTGTTACTATACTTATGACTTCAAAAATAATTTTTCATAGTACATGCTTAAAGCATAAGGTCAATGAAATTGACTTGATTGCTCAGTTTTGTCATTCCCTCACGCTCTGGAAAAGCTTGAGGAAAAGCTTTTCCACACCTGGATCATTTTGTGAAACAGAGAAGAGACCCATGCTTCCAAGCCTTGGGCACACAGTACTGGGATGTTTCACAGGAGAGGCAAATTCCTCTCTGACACCTTTCTCTTCTGTCACCCTTCTCATCACAGCATGGAAGGGAACCAGGGCTATAATTCAGAATTTATTTCCAGGTTTGAGTATGTGGGTTTTGGGTAAATTCAGCTGCCAGCAATGCCCTAGCACCCCAATTTAAGCTGCCGAGCAGCCTTCTAAAATGGATGTTTGTCATGAAATTGAGCATTTTCAGCTTGCACAACTTAATTATATTAAATGATGAAGCATTAGTATGGTGTAGAGGAACATTTTAGATGTGCTAATGTTGCAGTGGGCTTTTAGGTCATTCCATATCCATATTTTCATTTTATGGTTTAACCTAACACACCCCTGGTTTTCTCACCAGCATTTGCTCTGACCCAGGTGCTGCAATCCTTCCCTTGCCCAAGTCATTAGCCATATCCGCTTCCCCATATGCCCTCTCGTGCTTTGCCATCATTGGATAAGTCACCCTTCCGCTTTCTGTGTGCATAAAAGCCCTCTCCACGTGGAGAAGGTGGTCTTGGCCATCCACCATGTGTTGAATAAACACCTCTGTTCAACCTCCAAGACCCAGCTCTGCTGTTCCATCTGCCCCTGTGCCGAAGCCTTTGATAACCGGGACCTGCAGACTCGTCAGGGGGCATGTCGCACCCCATTCAGTGCCGCCTCTCCTGAAGCACCCTGGGGTACGGAGGTATCGAGGTATCGGAGGTATCGGAGGTGTCGCAGGGATCCACTACATGCTAATGGTTGTTTTCAATTAACGTGCTCTAATACTTGGCAAAGTCTTGCCCACAGTGATCTTTAACCCTTTAAAAGCTGGGAGTACTTGATGCTATATACAAGGTGCACTTAGAAGAAAACCTGCTGTTTGTTCACAATCTGATTGCACTGATTAAACACTAAGTTATTACACAATATCCAATGACCTGTTAAAATATGTGAGGGGAAAAAAAGATAATATCAAAGCAAATTAACTTTCAATACAGTAAGTGTTTTCAAACATTTTGGTTGTCACACAATACATTCCCTCTTGGCAATTAAGAAGGACTATTTATTTAATTGTTAAGTTCTTTAACATTTCCCTTGAAATGCTAAGCGTTTGAGTTTCTCATCTACAAGTTCATTAGACCCTCTGGTATCCATGGCACCTGCTTTGCTTTGGGTCTGTGTCATAGTAACAAAACACCAAATCTGACTCTTTCTCCAGAAGTCTTTATAGCCCATGCTAAAGCTCCACTGGGCTTTTGTGCTCCCCAGCCACATACTCCACTGCCATAAAATAATGATGATAACATTATATCAGTAAGTTTTCATTACAGAGAAGTATGTAACACCACGAGAAATAGGTAACATAACCTACACTGCCACCCATTGTGATGTGGCTGTGAAACACACAACCACTGAATAGCAAGTAAAATCAATGGATATGATAATGCTTCATCATAACTCCATTTTAAACACGCTGTTGACTGAGTAATTTTAACATGAAAACAGCATGACAGTAAATGCATATTCCCTGAAACTCACTGTGTGTTTATTTGAGCAGCGTCACAAAGAAGCCAGGAAGCAATTTCCATCATGGGCTGCCAGCAAGAGGGATTTCTCTGCAGGATGCTGTGCTCAGACCAAAGTTTTCTGTGTGGTACCCTTGTACCAGCAGAGCCAGGAGGGCATGGTTATAAAAGCCACCTGCAAAGACTGCTCACATCTCCCCTCATGAACCTACAGCCACCCAGTTCAGCTCTGTAATATCCTCCATAAATAACTGCATTTGCTTCAACATTGTGTGTGTCGACCCATACTTATTCTTCTGGGACACTCTTGGCCTGCTCTTTACCCTAGGCACGATTGGAAACCAGACCTGCTCATTTCACTGCAGGTCCTTGCAAATTGAGTTTTCTGGGACTGCTGGATCTCGCTAGCAGCTCAGAGCTCATTAGGGAATCTAATTTAATGTCCTGGCAGTGTAAAACTGCTTCTCACAGCATGCATGGATACACAGCAGTCCCTGGATTTGGAAGCCCTCCAACAATGGTGCTCCCACTGTTCCAGCTGGAGTCTGAGTGCAACTCTCTGAGAGTAAATAGTGACATTTTTTTCCTCCTCTAGTGTCCCCTGCCAGAGCAGACTGTTCTTTTTTACATCTGTTCTAGACCTCTAACAAGCCAGCAAAGGGCAGTTTGTCTCCTAAGAGCCCATGACATGAAATCCTTAACCAGAAAAAAAAATCTCAAGTTAAGTCTCCAGTCTCCAAAGGCACCTCCTGGACCAGCTCCAGCTGGGGACAGCCCTGTTCTGAGTGAGCTGGGCTGCGTACCTCAGTGCTCCCAGGATGCAGACAGCCCAGGAGTACTGCCAGAAATATAGTGAATAGGAGAGAAGTTTGTTTCTAAACTACTCCAGCCCAGAGTCAGGAGATGACTTCCCCAGGCTCCATGTTTCCTGCTCTCCAAGAGGTGGCAGAGAATCAGCCTTTGGCACAAAGGTCACCTTCTTCCTTTGTGTTTCATTTACAGAAAGCATAAAATGGGATCAGAACACTCATTTCCTGTTCCCCAGATTCATGTTAACTCATCATGCCCAACCACATTGTGGGTTTTTTTTCTTGCTTGCTAATATTTAGCCCTGCAAGATCTGGGAAGTTGAGGGGTCAGGTCCATCGCTCACTGCTGCTCTTTTAAGAGGGCACACAAGAATACACAACACTGTCTTCACAGAAGTGCAGAAATGTGACTCATAACCCTTTTGTAATTCTCTTGTTCTCTAGGCTCACACACCCTGAATTTTGCTTTTTGCCTCAGTGATCTCAGTCACTGTAGTCCTATTTTTTAATTTTCTTTGAACATACAAGAGGTCTTCATGCCACATGTAAAATTGAGTCTGGGCTTCTGTTGATATTTTCCTTCTCCATTATCTGCCTTAAGCCCCTTCTCTCCCCCACACTCTCACCTAACCTTCACTGGTTGCGCCTCCTTCTGTTTTCTGCTGTCTCATCATCCTCCAAGATCAAATCCATGGCCCCAGATTTGCACACCACGTGTAATCCACATGTGTCCTCCACCCAGACCTTCCCTCCATGTCACTTCTCCATCTCAGACCTGAGGTGTCACACAGCCACAGCTGCACACCCCAACTCTGCTCCTGAAACCTGGGACAAAATTCCTTACCTTTCCACCTCTCTCTCTGTCATTTGTCAAACCAGATATAAAATCTCTCTGTCTCACAGTGTCTTGGGTTATGGAACCAAAAAAAGAAGTGTATTCTATTTCATCTGTTGAAAGCAGTTGGGGAAATGTTGGGTTTTTTTCTTTATCTCTTGTAACTGCGGGGGGAGGGGAGCAGATGCTTTCTGATAATGGCCCAGCTGTTAAAACCAGGTGGTGCAGTGTTTCTTATCTCTTTCACCACTATCCTCCCTCCACGGGGATATCTGCTGATAATGGGCCACCAATCACATGACACATTACATCATCCCATTGGGAGACGCTTCACCCAGTGTTGGGGAGGCCCCAGACTTCCTACCTGGATAAAA
>VZUA01007095.1:18553-36414 GCA_013401035.1 Horornis vulcanius
GCTGTGGAAATTGCCCTTGACTGCAGAGAAATTCCAGGCATCTTGTTGGTTCTGAGGGTTTTTTTCCCTTTTTTTAAGTCACTTTCTTGTAGGCTTTTGTGCAGAAGGTAGAGGTTTTGCCCATTTTCTTCCAAATACCTACCCCGTGGTGGCAGAGGAGAGTGATGGTATCATAATCTCTTACTGAAATAGAAAAAGATTATGGTCACAGCAGGTAGCACCCATTTTTTGGTGCTATTGTTACATTTCTGTGGACCAGTTTTTCAGACCCATGCATATCCTGTTCTTTTCAGTTGATGCTGGGAGTATTAAATACAGAGAATCCATCATTTAATGCTGTCTATCCCTATGTCACACAGTAAAACCATAGATGGATGCTAGATGAATAAACCTATCAGCCCCTATTAAAATTCATTGTTAGATCTTTGTGATCTTAGGTACTTATCTCAGCACATCTCACTGAAGTGCTGCTTTTCAGCACCTTATGATTTCCAGGGCACCTTTGAGTAAATGGTAAAAAAACCTTTAGAAGGGGGAGGAAAAGGGTAGATCATGTAATTAGATGAAAATAGGTCGTAGGAATGGGATTTTCCTTGTGATGAAATACTTATTGCTGCCAATCTATTCGAATTGGAGATAGAGGAGCAAGGGATATAAACTGCATTGTCCTTTCTTCAGGCTATTTCTTGTTTCTCATTGTCTCTTGACCTCCAATATCTCATTGTCCAAAAAATAATTCAGACTCCTGCTGCTGCTGCTGCTTCTGTTACTGTGAGGAGCACTGCTTTCTTAAAGCAAATAACTGACAGACTATGCTCGACATGTCACCAGCAGTGCATATGATCATAAGTTATTTGCTTCCTCCTGAGTTTTCCTCCTTTGGAAGAGCAATTTCATTTAGGTGTACAGCAAATTTCAATTGTAACTATCTTTGAATTTCAAATTCACTTCAAACCAGCACGTGACCCATGCACAGTCTCTACTTGGCCCAGCTTGCACTAGTTTAATGTGCATTCTCTCGAAGTATGCAAAATTGTTGGCAGAGATCGAGTCTTCTATCTCTTTGAGGCCTCAGTATTTAAATATCTCAATATTTACAAGAAAGCCTTCAAGCACTGTAGTTAAATTAGTGCTAATCCATCACTTCAAGTGAATAGTTCCATAAGCAGAACCTGTTGTGGAGGAGGCATTTTAACTAAGACCTGAAACCACTCATTGAGTAAGGAAGGCAAAAAGAATACTGAACAGCTTCCCAGTGACTACATGAACAGGAATCCTTGAAACAACAGGATATGCTAATGTAATTAAAGACAACATCATAACACATAAGTACCAAAAGCACAAATCACAAAGATCAGGCAGTCTTATTTCTGGCATTTGAGGCATTGCCTTTACAATCTTAATAGACAGTGCTCTTTAGAGAAGCAGCAGCAGAGCTGCATTGCTTTGAAATATTCAGCTCAATCAAAATCAGAACACTTCGGAGTGTTAGGCTGTTTTCTTCCAAAACAAAATCACAGGGAAATGGAAAAAGCCTTTTGATAGTCTTGCAACATCGTCTCTAGCTAGAGCAAAGCCCGATTTTTATATGCTCACAACCATTGTTACACAGATACTCTCATGTAGATTTGTCATTGACCTTCCAGCCTTGGAGACAAGTATCTTATTGCTATTATAATTAGCGTTTAAAGCACATTATGTGTCATACTGCTTGGCTTCACTTCTGGTATAGGCCTGCATGTCCCCAGACAAGAGCCACTGGGAGCACAGGCAGACCTTGCTCTGCCTTCCTGCATCTCCCCAGGATGTGGTACTGACCCACAGAGAACAGCAGCGCAAGAGCAGCCCAGCTCCCCAGGCTCCAGCAGCACGTCTGCCCCACGCTTTGCCACACCATGGCTGGGTGTAAGACTGCTCAATTTCCCTCTCACCACTGCAGTGAGCCCCACAGAGGAATTTGATTTCAAGTGCGTTTGACACGTACCTAAAACTAGTAAAATGGTTTGAGACACTCCTGCCTTTTTTTTTGTTTTAATGCTAAAGAAGGGAAAAACATCTCATTGTTATGATTTGACACTGTGATTTAATTTCAAGCTGTTGATCTCATATTTTTTCAGTAAATGACATACTGAAAGAACCCTACAGCTGGCTGCCATCACTTTTCTGTTGTTTTTGTATTTTCCTACCCTGGTATAAATTTTTTCTCTTTGGTTCTTGTAACACTGCACTTCTTAAGGGGGAAAGCAGCATGACACTGCCTAATTTCTTTTCATGACACTGACATCTTGAAATTACTGGTTTTTTCCTTCCAGGTTAACAAGAGAGGCTGGAAATCTATTTTAATGGCAAGTTTTTCTTTTCCTGCAATTCATCTTTTTCATGCTGGCTGGGTAATCTAATTTGTTGTTGACCTAGTTCCAGTTATGAAAAATTAGACTATTCATTATCACAAAAGCTTCATCCTTTGAGACTTTCAAAAAAATATATGCTATTGATTATTTTACATTACAATATTTTCATTATTGAGTCCCGCGTTTCATATGAAAACAGTTTCTTTGTGGGCAGCCTTGACGATGATTCCTTTTTAATTGTGAGGTGTAATTACTGCCAGGAAGGGTGACACTGAAATTTAGTCACGGACTAGTATTTGACCAGCATGGCACATGATGTAGTTGTCACGGACACCACAGCTTGGTTGCACGGATGTTTCCCTCCGGCAATATCGAGGCAGAAGCGGCCACAGTAATTGGAGTTTTGAAATCCACGTTGTGTAATTGGTTCTGCTACACTGCGCAGAATGAGTGACCCTGTTAAAAAGTGGAAGAAGACAGAAAAGCAGGTTAAAAAGCAGGTTATCTGAGTGATTCTTGCCATCCCCTCTAGGTGATTGATTCTTGCTTGCTTGCTCTCACTTTGGTAGTCCTGGGAGGAACAATCAGTTCTCTCAAAGCTTTTTGGCAACTTGTCCCACTTCTAAGAGGTTTTGGGGAGGAGCTGGATCCAATTGACCTTGGACAAGAGGTTGCAGCTGTGAGGGTGATGGCTATGACTTCTTTTGGTTCCACCTAGAATGGGAATTTGTCCCAGTTCCATCAATGAATGACTCATTTCCTGGATATGTAAGTCAACGTAAATCTCTGGTGTCCATAAGAAAAATGCAGTTGTTAGTAATTATAACTTCCAGAGGACTCAAGGTAAGTTCAGCTTCTTTTTTTTTTTTTTTTTTTTTTTTTTAAACTTTGCTTTAGATTTGGATGCAGATCCAAGGTATTGCTCCTTGGCCAAGAGTTTGGTGGAATCTTGGACAAGTTCCCAAAGTGCCTCCAGGAGGTTTTTAGGGTGGCAGGATCCGCAGAGCAGCATTCCTGGATCTGCTCCATGATTAAAGCTGACGTCTGTAATAACATGCTCACTATTAATGTTTCTCCTGTTTTCCCTTCAAAGCATGGATGTAGAAACAGTCCATGGAGACCTTTATGCTCTCCATACCCACCAGAGTCCTTTGCCCTTCTGTTCCCAGCTGCCACAGGGAATTATGTGGGTGAGGGAGAGATGCAGCTGCATTTAATAGTGACGCTAGCTCAGCCTGGGAGAAAGCAAAAGGGCCCAGGGGAATGGGAGGGAAAGAACTGAAAACATTACAGCCACAGCTTTTGGATTTGAATGAGACAGAAACTCCTCATGGGCCTTATTTGTAAGGTTTGTCTAGGGGTATCCTCTATGCAGTCTAGAATACTTACCTGATGCTAAGTGATTACACAATATGTTAACTGAGATTTCAGACATTTTATGCAATCAGTTGTTTCTAGGAGATTGATAATCAGAGGTAAAGGTTTCCTCTATGTATTGTGTTTTCAACCCTTTGTGTTTAATCCCAGGTCCAACAGTGTTTTTGTACTCACAGCTAATTAGTGGGTATTCTTACAAGAACCTGAATTTTTTTTAATTTAAAACTTTTGTCCCTTGTGGCTGTGGAGAAACAAATATTTGAAGAAGATTGAAGCCTTAGAAGCTATAACTTAAATATAAAAAGCTTTAATTTCACTAGACTGTATTCAAGTCTTTCAGGGTCAATATTTATCATCCATCACAGTGCACACAGATAGTACTTGTTTATATCCATAGACCAGAGTTAAATCAATCTCCTATCCAGCAAGACAGATATTGCAAAAATTAATAGGTTATTATGGTATTTTGCAACCAACTCTAACCCCAAAGCCTTTGAAAGGTCTTCCACGTGGGGGATCTGAGGAAGATAAATGCCATGCACAAAGGAGGACTTCTTAGTTATTCACACACAAGAAACTCTTCTTCCAGTGTTTGAAAGACATCTGGGCAGAATCAAAATGAGTTCTTGGTAACGTGTTGCCTCATCAAACTGAGGAGATGTCCTCTCCCTTCTTGTCTGTAAGTAAAATGCAGGTAAGCGTGAGGTCACGTGGTGTGTGTTCTGTCTGCACGTTTGCCACTCTCAGATGCATCAGAGATAACGCAAAGAGNTCACTCTTCTCTGTGGTCTCTGCAAGAGAGAGGAAACAAGGAGTGTGTGGCCTGATGATTTGAGAGAAGAGATTATTGAGAATTCCCACAAAAAGAAAATTAGTCACAGTCTCTGGGAATACTGATAAGCAGAAACCTCAAACCCAAACAAGCATCCAGATTTTTATTTCAAAACAAATGTTGACCTCTGTGCAGCAGGCACGTTGCAGGCTGCTGCTTCAAAACCAGAACGTTTTACATACTTAGCCCTCCTTTGGGATTTTCCTATCCCTCAAATCGATCTCCCCGCCCTGCGGTCCCGGCCCTGCAGAGCGGGCGCTGCCACCTGCCGGGCCCGGCGGCATCCCTGGGCTCGGACCGGGTGAGCACAGGCCGAACTGGGAACAACCCGAACTGGGAGGGACCCACAGGGTCATCGAGTCCAGGCCCTGGCCCTGCACAGGACACCCCAAGGGTCACACCATGTGTCTCAGAGCGTTGTCCAAAAGCTTCCTGAGCTCTGTCAGGATGGTGCTGTGGCCACTTCCCTGGGGAGCTGTTCCAGTGCCCAACCACCCCCTGGGGGAAGAACCTTTGGCTGATATCCACCCTAAACCTCTCCTGGCCATTCCCTCGGGTCCTGTCACTGTCACCACAGAGATCAGTGCCTGCCCCTCCTCTGCCCCTCACAAGGAAGGTGTAGCCGCAGTGAAGTCTCCTCTCAGTCTCCTCCAGGTTGAACACACCAAGTGACCTCAGCCATTCCTCACAAGGCTTCCCCTCTAGGCCCATCATCATCTTCAAAGCCCTCCTTTAGATGCTCTAATAACTTCATATCTTATATACCAGCACCCAGAACACAGTACTTGAGTATCCATGGCCTGTAGTTATTTTTAAGCTAAAACATCCTAGTTTCAGTTTCGGTTTCACTGATGCATCTTGTTATTTACTCCTCTAGAGAAGATTAGTAATTTTAAAAAATAAAATAAAATTCCAGAGTGTTGTGTAAAAAAACCTACAGAGTAAGCAAGACAACCAAGAGCTCTTAGTATTTACCACTGGTATAGAATCATTATAAGACGAGAAAGTGTTCATTAGACATTACCTTTCTTCTGCAGAGGCAGGTATGGCTGTTAAGCACATAATGAAATATAAGAGCACTCTGTCTCCATGCCCATTAATGAGCCTTTGCTGGTGCTACATCAGCACTTGCTTTGTTTTAGTGATGTGCTGTTTTTTAACAAGGCCTTGGCATGCTGCCATTAACTCGGTTTTATGTCTCTTTGGTGTTTTCATAGCCACAGGCCAGATGGTTTCAGCATTTTATTCTTCCTCTAATATGAAAGCTGATCACGGTGCTCTAAATTACCTTCATTCCACATGCTATGTATTTTATTGTGTATACTGTGCATTCTGTGTTAGTCATTGCAGCTTAAACTAAACCTAGGAAATTTTGCATTCTGGAATTACACAGCAGGTAGAGCTGGTACAGCTGTCAATGGGGCTGTTACTCTCTTGGGAACCCTCAAGTGCCACTGGATTTGTAGGGTAGAGCAATTGCTTTGAAAAATTCCATTTCAATGTCCACTTCAATCAGTGCATGATTAAATGGTGAATTATCCTGGGAGGTTAACTTCAGGGCTGCTCTCTTGCCCACTTCTAAATGTGTGTCTGGACTTGAGAACTCCAGAAATGAGCTCTCAGTGAGGTAGGGCAGTGTGAAGGCAGGAACTATGAGGGAACTACTTCTCTGCAGAACCCAGAAGAGGGTAGGACTGTAAAAGGTTGTTAGTGGCACTAATCTAGGAGACAAGATTTTTTTTGGTGAAACAGGAACCTTGAAAAAGAAAGTATATATAGATATCAAAGGCTAATCTGTGGTTGTGGCTGAATGATGCAGTAAAATGCAATCTCATGAGCATAGCAAAAATTATAAGACAGATATATATAAGGTGCTGGGAACAGTACTGCTGATGTTCACAGTTTGCTGTAGCAGCCAGCAGTGCCTAGACAAGAGGATATAACCAAGACAAGGGGTTCCATATTCCTCTGTAGCTTAAGCTCATTGCATACAAAAGGTCCCTTCCATTCCTCATTCCAGGAAGAAATAATTACACTGGCAGGTAGAGAGATGACATGTTAGGAAAAACAAACATGTCTCAAGCTGCGTTCTTCATAATATTTTTTTCTATTTTAATTCTTTTTTTTAATTACTGTAAAATTCGAACAAATTCAAATATTTTCCAAACATTGCAAATGGGATGTTATTGTGGGAGGATGCCAAATCCTGGGGGGGATTTAATGAATTGCAAAATCTCCTCTAGGCTTACAGTGGCCATGTCTTAGATTTCATATGTCATGTAGAAAATTGAGCAGTCTGGATTTTAAAAAAGTTAGTGATGCACCCATTTGTTTATTTCAGAAGCTATCAAGTGAACTGATTTGTATGCTAGCCTTATCTCTGACAGCTGTTTTGCATTCATTGTGGCAAAACCCTCTACCACACTCCCTTCCACGTTTTAGAAAATATTTATCTTACCTGCCATATGAATTTATACAACCCTGCTGATTTTGTTTTGCAAGTGGTTTGGAAACAGTTTGGTTTCAATCTGTCTCTATCACCATTAAAACTGCATTTGGTCTTTTGAGCTTTTCTAGAAACTTCTGAAAAGAAGAACTTAACTTTGTGAAGCAGAAATGGTGTGAACTGTTACCATACAGGTACAAAGATCGTTTGCCTGTTTGTTTTGAAAGCATTTATGTTTGAATTTAGCTTTTCAATCAATAGGTATACGGTAGCCAGTAGCTATCGCTGAGCGTAGAAAACCAACGCATCTCACTAGAGGGAGCCCAGACACAATTTCTGAGCTTAGCAAGGAGCTATTACACCTCACCCTGTTACTTGCCCTGTGTTTTGTTGGTAAATCTCTCCAGCTGATTAACTTGCAGTCCCCGTGTGGGCAGCTACATAGCCTGCATTATGAAAAGTACACTGAGATTTCAATTGCAGATAATTTGCAAATCAATGCTGAACTGGGCAGAGAAATCTCAAATTTTGTTTGTTAGCACTGGTAAATATTACCAGCATACCTTTTTTGAAACCTTAAAAATGGGTTTTGTTTCACTTCCTGCCTGCCTAATTCCTGCTAGTGCTTTCCTTCCCCTTCACTAGAACCTCAAATCCGTGTACTGGCACCCTTCTGTTGCACGTCCTGCTCCTACAAACCTGTGCACCTGCCTCAGACACCCTCCTGGAAGAGGACACACCTCCAGCAGAGCCCAACCTTTGGCCTCTGCCCCCGACCTAACCCACTCACCTGCCCACAGCACATTAGGTTTCACCAATGGGCTTTGTCTTATGCTTTGCCCTTATCTTTCCTTGCCCCATCACCGGGAGCTGCAAGCGCAGATCTGGGCACTTGTGCTGCTGCTGGAGGCGTTCTGAGAGGAGCAGTGGACTGCACTCTGCAGCAAGGTGCTGTTGACTCATGGTAACCGCCGTTGGGAAAGTGTTTATCTGCTATTCCAGAAGTGATTAAGGAGTAAAGACCTTCAACAATGTGGTCAGGTATTATCTGCCATCAAGCAGTCCTCCCCATCTCACGCAGTGGCTGCTCACGTGGAGGCAAGCAGTCAGCACATGGCAGACTTGGGATCTGCTGCTGTGCTATGTCAGCTGAATTTTTATTTTAAAAACACCTGTAAAAAGGTTTGTCAGGCACACCTTGGGAGACCTTTTTTGCTGGGGAAGACTAAAATACTGATATGGGTTGGAAAAATCATCCAAAACACTTAGGATAGTCTTAGGCACTCTGCTAGAGGGGAGGTGCTACAGGAGGAGGTCGGAGAAGATCAGACAGTGGACTTTCACCCTTATCACCCCACACGTTTTCAGGTCATAGTGAAAATGGTTAATAAGGTCAATTCCTTATTTCATATGAGTTGACCCAGCTTCAATAGATGACAAGAAGTTATTATTCAAGTAAAGCATTAAATAATTGGTTTTCAGTCCAGGTTAAGCACCTTGATGATAACATACAAATTCACAGAAGTGGCAGAGAATTTTCTCTGTGTTGGTAAGCAAGACTCTGTCCTGGCACAAACCAATGCAGGGCTCTACACAGGCCTTTGCAGGGTTATCTGGTGCATTGCAGGTCTCTCAAGAACATGGCCAAAAGTGCTGCACTGCAGATATTCCTCACGTTGTAGGATCATTTAGTTCTTTAGGATTTCTCAAATTTCAGTTACTGGCCCTTCATGCTGCTGAGCAGCCAGTTCTACAAAACAAGGGGAATTTGCTGTCTCTGCATTACATTCTGTGGTTTTGTTCTTTCCATCCTCACAGTAAATGCTCCATGCACTGTCTGCTCAGTTTAGGACTAAACTCAGTAGTTAGGCAAGGCAGTGGTCTGGAAGTTAAACTTCTGCTTTCTTCAGAATGAACAAAATTTAATAGTTGGTTAATCTTGTGGCAGTTCTCAGAAATCCTCCTTGATGAGATGTATTTTTGAGCAGATGATTTTGAAAAATGTGCCCCATTCCAACATTACAGACAATAGTGATCTGTTAGGATCTTTTTTTGTTTTTGATCCACATTACTATGAGGAGATGGAAGACACCTTGCCTTTGTCCATACTATAGACAGACCCAAATTCAATTGCAGCTGTGCTGTGCCAAGGTCAGTTAGGGGCTGTTGAACAGTAACTACATGGGAGACACAGCGGGATCAGCTTTCAAGTGTTGCTCATCCCCCTTATGTCACCATAGGAATACCTCATCAGGGTAAGGGGGCTGAGAGCACCAATTGAAACTGCTCTCACCTCCAGCAACTCTGCTGCACAAAACATCTGCACAGAACAAAGGCAGCTACACAAAACTGAATTCTGTGCTCATTTCTTTCACAGGAACTGGAAGGAGAAAAAAAAAGCTGCACCACTGCACCATTTCTTCTCACCTTATCAGGAACTCCCTGCCCTTCAATCTCTGATAATTCCTGAGGATGTGGCATTGTGATGATGCAACATCTGGCCCCTTACCCTTCTCTGGCTTCTTCGTGCTCTCAGGGACACTCCTTAGGCCTCAGCCTTGATTATTGGCTCGGGGGCAGTCAGCTCCCCCTGAGCTTATCAGAAAAACTCTTCTCCCAGGAACCTCCGTTGCCTAACGAGCTCCTGTTTTCTAACAAACAGCCTTGAAAACTTATTTTTTTCTGAGCAACAGCCTAAGTGGAATAATATTATTATTAACTTCTCAAGGAAAATCCCAGTAACTACCAGCCTGGATTGTGGCCACAGTGGCAATTTACTGATGACCAGAGTCAATCATCTTTCAGCCCAGTAAAGAGTGGCTGTAGGTGAGACCCTTTGAGATCCCCTGGGCTGCAGCACATCTCCCTCTGAGTGGGACACCTCTAGAGCTCAACAACTCAGAGGACCATTGACGACAGGGCCTGGGCTGATACTCCTCCACTCCTCAAGGCTCAGCTGTTGAGAGATGCAAAGGCATCTGATGTGAGTGCTTCACTGCACTCAAAGGACATTTTTTCACAGGTACATGCTTTGTACATACTTCTTTGTGTCTGTGTGTGTGCACGTGTGAATTGTTTCGCATGCGGTGCAGCAAACATGCCACGAGTGTTCCCATCCCACATTCATAGTTCCATTAGATCCATAATTAAGTTATTGTTGTGCTTATAGCAAATCCTATTGGATCATTTTGTAAATGTTAAATTAGTCAATGATTAGGTTGTGCTACATTCCTTGAACATAAACCATTGATCAAGTCTGACATTAAGTTTGGCAAAGGGGTTTTCTCTGAACCTCATGAGTCAACAAAAGGGGCCCCTTTGCCCTTTGGCACCCTTGCTGTTCTCCATCCTTACACTTTTGGATCCCCAGTCTACAGATAAATCATTCTAGATTGGTTCTAATCTGATTTTCCTTTGTGTGCTTTATCTGAGTAATAGTGGTAAAGTGAACCTTGCCATCAAACTTCATTGTGCTTTTGCAAATTTATATGATACATATGCATTTATAAGTTAATATTTATCTTGCTTTTGCTGATACCTTTGCCAGTAATTCTGTAAGCAGCCCAGACCTTGCATTTGCAACAAACTTCAGAGAGGGTGGTTTCCAGGGAAGTTATGATGGCACAAAGATTTTAAAACTGCTACAGGAACAGAAGAAATAACTATGTGCTCTGCTTGCAGCATGAGATAGGGAGAGCTGCACTGCGATGCTGTAATTTCTGGGATGAAGATCAGAGTTTTATGAAGGATCACCTTTCCTAACCCTTAACCAAAAGGAAACGGGTGCTGTGGATAGCTGGCCTCTCACTAGAGCAGTTCAAGATAGTATTGAGAAAAAAGAAATCTTTGGGGATCAAAAGATGGAATATATTACCACTTTAAAGATAGCTACAAGGCTTTTGCAAACAGTTATACGTGTGTAGTTCAGCTCTGATTTGTAAATATAACAAAAATGAGCAGTTGCATTTTTGCCAATGTGTAAACTGGATAATCTCATAGTCCTTCTTTGTCTGTGAACAGACATTATTTAAGCTGAGAGAGGAATAGTACTTGTGGATAACCTGCATGAGCACTGACAGATCATTCAAATGCACTGAACAGAGGCACCTGGGTGTGGGACCAGGCAATGAACTGGCCCCCAAGGAGTTCTGTGGGCAACTAAAGTCAGTAGAGTACAGAGAATAACATCAAGGAACTGAAGACTTTTGCCTGTGAGCAGTTTCAGCTAATTAGAGCATACAGACATTTTCCCTTTATAATGACCTTGCTTAAGTAAAATGCAAGGAGTATTTCAAGGACTATTAGACTCTGGTTTTATATTCACAACATACTTGAGGGAAAGGTGGCTAGAGAAATTTACAATTCAGTCTAACACTGAAAACTGCAGACAGAAAAGAACAGGGGATCCATCCATCCATCCATCCATCCATCCATCCATCCATCCATCCATCCATCCATCCACCTCCTCTTGTTGCAGCATAAGGCTTCCTCACATTTAACATTCTGGTGCTTTGTCACAAAATTACACAGTCAGTTTCAGATGTCCTGTCAAATCACAGGGCTTGTTCTCCTATTGACACCTCCCTTGCTGAGAGGAATGGGTTGTGCTCACTCTGTCAGCCACATTTGCTCAGGAGGCACCTCTTCTTTTGCTCCAAGTCCTTTACCTTCCATCCCTAAAAGTTACATCCTCAGATATTTCCAAAGTATTATCATGCCTCTGTAGCTATTTTTAGCTTAATATTACATATCTTGAACTTGGATTTTTTTTTTCTGGAAGATGTCTCTGTTCCTGGAAAATTCATTATTTCCTGGGTGATTTTCATGCAACTGTCTTCAATTTGTAACCAAGTGCCTGAACTGGAATGAGTGTTTTAAATGACAGTTTCAAATGAAGAGAGACAGGTGTTTGTTTCTTTCTATGCAATCTTATGCTCTACATTGCTAATGTCTCCCACATTTATCATCCTCTGGGCAAAACATTTATCCTTGTTTATTTTAGCATAGCTGCATTCCAGGTTTTCACTTCCCTAATATAGATTAGCTTGCATTTTCTGAATATTTTCACTTTTAATTCCTTACCAGCCTTTAAATTATTTTTCTGCAGCTACAGGAGGAAGTTTCAAATCTTTAATTGTTGTCATCAAAATGAATACTGAGCTGTGAGGTACTGCAGAGCCCTTAGCAAGAGAACTTTGACATTTAACTCCTTAAATCTTAATTTACTGTGTGGCCACTTTTATTGTAGAGAATTCTAATGCAGCAGTGGTTATTACTTAGTGTCAACAGAGAAAATGTGCTCTTCTTCTACATTGTCTTGTTTGGTCTTCCTGAACTAACAAAACAATACATTTATCAGTCTTTTTCATCCCTGTGTTTCAAGTTCAGTGTGAAAATTGGTAACTGCAGTAAATACGGAAGGAAGAGCCTGAACTCCAGTGAAAATCAAAAGCTTTGACCTCTGCTGTATTCTGTGGGTCAATGGTGCCTTCAATTCCTTTCATCAAGAGATTGTTTAGAGCTGTGTATGAATGGAAATGTGCATGGAGCTTATTAAAAAAAAAAAAAAAGGATGTGATCTGCAAGTATTACAGGCTGCCATCTGTTGTTTGCTTATTTAGAAATAAGCAAAACAGGTAGAAATAACTTTGTTAAAGTATTATTATTACTTGTCTAAATACATTTTTGGTTGAATATATATATGTGTGTACAATATACATATTACATAGACGTATGCATACATACAGATTGAGATGGTTCCCCACTTGGGTCACAAAAACCCTGTCAGCATACCAGGCTGGAGGGAGAGTGTCTGGAAAGCTGCCCAGTGGAAAAGGACTAAAGATGAGCCAGTGTGTGCCCAGGTGGCCGATGGCGTCCTGGGCTGTTGTGGCCAGCAGGACCAGGGCAGGGATTGTCCCCCTGTACTGGGCACTGGTGAGGCCACAAGTGCTGTGTCCAGATCTGGGCCTCTCACCCCAAGGACACTGGGTGCTGGAGTGTGTCCAGAGAAGGGCAATGGAGCTGGGGAAGGGTCTGGAGCACAAGTCCTATAGGGTACAGCTGAGGGAGCTGTGAGGGTGTTTGGGCCGGAGGAGGCTCAGGCTGTTCTCACTCTCTACAGCTGCCAAAAAGTAGGGGGTAGCCAGGTGGGGATTGGCTTCTTCTCCCAGGGGAAAAGTGACAGGATCAAAGGAAATGGCTTCAAGTTGCATGAGGGGAGGTTTACACTGGATATTAGGAAAAATTTCTTTATGGAAATAGTGGCCAAGCATTGTAACAGGCTACAGGGAGAAGTGGTGGAGTCACCATTCCTGGAGATATTTAAAAAAGGTGTAGATATGGTGCTTAGGGACATGGCTTTGTGATGGACTTGGCAATGTTAGACTTATATTTGGACTCAAGTGAACTTCAAGGTCTTCTCCAACCTATATGATTTTATGATTCAAGGTTAGGATTTCTTTTTTTAAGGTTAGATGACATTTTAATTTTAAAATAAAATTAAAGTAAAATAAATAGATAAAGCATTATTGAACGGCCACATGTGGCAAGCCTGTTGGCTTGTCCACAGTTTTTTAGCTTGAGTTCCTCTTTTTTGTCCCAGTCTAGATGGTTCAGTTTATTAGAAATTTTTAAGTTCTGTATGGGTTGGCATTTTGGTGCTAATTATCTCTTCATTATAAACTAACAATCTGCACAAATTAAGGATAAGATGGCACTCAAAACTGTGGGCTTTGTTCCAGAAACTCTTGTTCTCATGGTCTGAAGTAGTGAGTAACTGTAGCAACAGGTAGGTACAGAGATGCCTGCTGTTTTGCTTTTTCTTTTTCTAAATCCCTTTTATGCTCACCCACATAACTCTTCATATGCTGCAGTGATTTATCCATGCATTGTTAATCAACCTCATTTCCCAACACCTCTGCCTGCTCTTGTGGTCTATTTTTCTTACGTTCCGTAGTAACTTCTGCAATTATGCAATTCAACAATCTTACTTCATCCTTGGAGGTACATGACAATTGTGTTTAAAAAATTGCCTTCATACAGCATTGTGTAAATGATATAAATAATGCACTCTTTCTTGTACCTTGCTATTATTTTAATTAAAAATAGTAGTAATGGAACATCTGCATTTCCACTTTAGTAAACAAGAGGTGCCCTAAATTTATAAATTAGTATAAAAAGCTTTACCACAAATATACATGCCCAAGAAATGTATAAATATTGATATACAGGAGTTTATTAGAGCAACTGCTGCATGAAATGAAGGGGCATGTGGGTGCTTTTATAAAGGCTTGCTCAGATTCCTCAGATCCTGTCAGATGCTCCAGATGGAACAGGAGAAACTAGCAAAGGGAGGCAAGCCCATTAAATTTCAGGAATTTGCAAAGATAGAGCAAAGCACACACGGGAGTGTTGTGTGTTTCACTTGCGTGCTTTTCTATCCCAAAGAAACCAGAGGGGACCTACAGTAGTTAAAGTTGTTTTAGACTGGATCCATCTAGCTAAAGGAGGCTTTAAAGTACTGAAATCCTGAGGTATCTGTATGCAGATAGACATAGAAAAAAACCCCTAACTTCAAATCTGAGGAACAAGATTTTAAAAGAAACAGCAGTATATTTTTATTTGGTGAATTTCTGAAGCTGATTCAGGTCGGAACCTCCTTTGCAGAACTGCACTTGGCAGCAGATCTGACATTTCTTGTCTTCCTATTGGACAGAGGAAAACTGTAAATCATCCCACTGCTTTCCCACAGAATATTTTTTGCAATCCTGCATTGGTGATACTAGCTATGGAGACAGGTTAACCTTTGCCTTTAGTCAAGTCTGCTGTAAGTCTCCCATTTAAAATCAGAGCCTTGACATCACCTTGATCTTTTGCTATTTTGAAATCTACCTGCCTACTTGTTAGTTCAAAGGCAGGAATGGAAACTGGCTTAGAGACTTTGAATTTTGCTCTCTTTTTATTCAGAGAGCTGGAGTGAAACTGCATACAGAATTCTTCAACTTGCCAAACAGAGCTCTTCCAAGAAAAAAAGACTTGGAGCTACCATAGTGATATTTTATGCAAACACAAAGGAGAAAGAAAACCCTCTAGGTTTGCCACACGTTTTGATAGCCCTCTGCTTGTTTCTTGTCCTTCTGCAATTCTTAAACCCTGATTTCTTTCTTGTGTAAACTGCAATTTACATGAGATAGTTTGCTCCAGCAGTGTGTTTTAAAGAAACACAGCTGACATTGAAAGTGCAGGTGAAATCTTGAGAGTTGTGGATTGATAAAGAGGGTAGGTCTGCCCAATTTGGTGTAATGTTTCAGTCATCAAGAGGAGACAGGGCACTCAGCACTGCATGCAAGCTTGTGCTTGCCAAGCCTCTGCCTAACTACACAATGAAGGTCTTATCAAATACACACGCTCCAAGGAGGCTTCTGCAGTCTCGATTCTTAACAAATGGTTGAGTCAGAATCAAAGGTTTATAAATTGCCTTGTTTTCTGGGAGATAATGTGGAGAGGGAGAGTGGGCAAGAGAGACAAACATCTGAAGCAAAGGGATGAAGAAAGCAGGCTGAGGATCCCAGCCAGCCCTGCAAGCTATGTCAGGATCCCTCTGCAAATCTGCAGACATCCTCCTGTCGCTGAATAATTGTAAAAGTCTGAAAAAAAAATTATGTTTGTTAACTTCAGATTAGGGGGAAAATATCTAATGTTTATTGTTGCAATGTTTTGTTCCAAACTTTTGCAAGAGAGAAAAGAGAATGGAAGACCAAAACCGGTGGCCTCAATGAAGACTTTGCTTTGACAATTGGTGGCAGAAGAGAAAACTTGAGCGTAAGAGCAAAGTAACTCAGAGGAGTTGCACAGCCTTGTGAGCACAGATGGAAATTATCCTGGTGTGTAGGAAGGAGAAGAAGCTAGTAGAGACTGCTTGACTAAGAGATGTTCATACACACCTCATACACAAGAAACTGGTTTTGCAGGGTTCCTCTGTAAATCAGATCAACAAAATTATCTGAATTAAAAAGGAGCACAAAAAAGTCTTTGTCCTTCCCTCCCCCACTCTTTGTTTTTTGTTAGACTGAGTTGTTTCACTGACACAGCTGATGGTGTAGGCCTACAAACAACTGCTTCAGCACTACTCCAGGAGTTGATACTGATGCTTGGAGGAGAGGATCTGCTGCCTTGGAGATGAGATGTTTAGCATATATTCAGAAAAGTCATTGCTCTCTCAGTACAAATATGAGATGGGAAAAGACAGGCTAGGCAGCAGTAATTTGAAAAAGCCTGAGAGATAGAACAGATCCTGACCTGCAGGTGCAGCAACAATGTGACACTTGCAAAAGAAAAAAAGAAGGCAAATGTTTGAGTCATGTAGAAACAGATGCAAATTCCAGCATATCACAAAACCTTCTCAATCAATTTAGCACTGACGGGATGAATGTGGGGTCTAGTAGTCGACATTATGTCACAAAAAAATGTAAACCAGCTTAAGATAGTTCAGAAAAGAACAGGAGAGTGTATGTTCAAAGTGGCTTGTAAGTAAAAGAAATCTAAGGAAACTTTTTAGTAAAAACTAAGGAGATGCATGGCAGCTTGCAACTCTTCAGCATCTTTTTATATGCTCCTTAGGGGTTAAATCTCTTGCCAATGTCCTCAAGAAACAGGAGAAATAGTATGGGGCTAAAACTACAAGGTCTGAAGGTCTAACTTCTTGTCTCCAGCCATATTTATAACAAATGCAGGAGGAGACTGCCTGAGGAATGGTATGAAAGCATCTATCACCGGAGGTTTTAAAACAGGTTAGACAGGCTTCTGTTGGGAACAATTTAGATATGGTAGGTGCTCCCTGGGAAAAAGGGCCAGTGAGCAGGATTCACGAGGCTGCTTGCTGTGTGACTTGCTGCAAGCCTCTGGGATTCAGGTGAGCAGCTTGGGCCACGATGAACATAGAACACATGGCCTCACCACTCCATGGAGTCATGGATGCTCCATACCGAAGTGTGTAGGTTCTCCCTGCTGCAATAGGAACTTCACATTTTGTGTTGTTCCACTTCTGCTGTTGAGCAAATCATAAATATTTGGTGCAATTGTGGGGCAATAGTGTTTCATTTTACTTACATGGCATTAAATTTCTCTTTTTTATTAGTAACAGTCTTCCGATCACCTGCATTACCTGTGCCGAAATGCCTACAGCAGGAGCTCATAACCAAGAGCCATGCTCATCATGAGAGAGGATTTCTGCTCGGGAACCAAACAATGGTGACGCAGAGGAGGGCCAACAAGTTGATCAGAGGGATGGAGCACCTCTCCTGTGAGGAAAGGCTGAGAGGATTGGTATTGTTCCACCTGGAAAACTGAAGACTTCAGCATGACCTAATTGCAGCATGGGGCAAGAGAATTTACAAGAGCATGTAGTGACAGGAAAAGAGGGAACGGGTGCAAATGGAAGGACGTTTAGATTAGATATTAGGGGAAAACCCTTCACTGTAAGAGAGGTGAGGCTCTGGAAGAGGTTGCTCAAAGGGGTTATGGATGCCACATCCCTGAATGGGTTCAAGGCCAGGTTGGATGAGGCTTTGAATAACCTGGTCGAGTAAAAAGGTGTCCTTGCCCATGGGGTTGAAACGAGATGATCTTTAGGTCCCTTCCAACCCGGACCATTCTATGATTCTATGGTGGCTATGAAGGCCGCTTACGCCGCTGGGCTCCAGGCGCCCTCGGCCGTACCCCGGCACACCTCTAGTCCCTCACGGTCCGACAGACGCCCCGAGAGGCCGCAGCGCTGCCCTCCGCCGCCGCCGCAGGGCGAGCAAAGGCCGCTCCCGCGGCGCACGGGCCGGGCGGGCACGGCGCAGCCCGAGGG